>CM055743.1:2327418-2344638 GCA_029465975.1 Dallia pectoralis
GCTAGCAGAGAACCTGTTATCATGTCCATAAATTACAGCATATCAAGAATGTCTTGGCACATGGCATGGTGTAAGACTCTCTTCACAATGTGTAACCGTTTTCTACTGCAACCCAACCACAATTGTAAACATATTGTTAACACACATAGCGTATAACTACTAGGGGAAAACGGTATTTTGTTCTGTTCGGTGAAATGTTCCTTCGGGTAAAATGCCACAGCGGTTTATGTTATCCGTAATTTTATCTGTAATTGATTCAAATCTATGTTACCCGTGCCCATTGAAAAATATTTTCTTAAAAGCAGTGTTTGAGTCAAGAAAAACCAGTCAAGAAAACCAGTTTTAACCATGAGATTTCATCCACAAAGCCGGGCCACTGCCCTTCTCTCCCAATCTGTTAATCATAAAAAATAAAACATTTTATCTGAATTTTTTAAATAGAACCTGGATCTGAAAGCAACTGATGTTTCAAACAAAATGTTTAAAATGTGAAATTTAAAGGTGAAATATCTTGCATATTTACACTAAAATTATATGTTGACTTCAAATATATTTAACTATATTTATATTCTTTTACAAAAATTCTGATTAGATTTTTGTAGAAAGCAAAAAATAAAATGTACACATTTTAATATAAAACTTGCATTTCAAATAAAAACAAATTAGTTATGTGAGGGCAAAATTAACATCTGCAATTAATTCATATTAATTAGCATGGATCATTTAGAATTTTGACTCATGTAGCTTTTCCGAAAGAATTACGGAAAATTATGTCAATGCATCTACCATAATCGCTTATATTGCTTGGAACACAGTAAAATGGTGTGGCTAGCTCAAACGGAATCGGAAGATCAGTAGAAACCTGACCAAATTCAATCACGTTCGTGTGATTATACATAAATGTATCAGCCCTGAATAAGTCAGGTGGTGTTTCTCAATATCTGAGGGTATAAGTAATTCTCCATCAGTCTGGACCACATTCAGACTGGAGACATGCTGAAGTTTCTCTTGTTCAGTGGACTCGCAACCCTGGGTGACAAGACAAGCTATTAACACACTCTCTTGTTCTTTTTGTCTTTCTCCCTCTGAACTTGCTGATGCTCTGAACAAAACCACTTTCTTCCTTTTTCACTCAAAGACTCTGTATTCCACATCAGACATTTTTCTCTGTTATTTTATTAATAATCTGTCTATTTTTCATTATTTTTTACATTAACTGTTTTGAGGGTTACATTTTTTTGAAATCTGTGTGTTGTTCTTGATTTTACCGTGTGTAGTGCTGACTCAGGATCAGGTGCTCCAGCCCAGATACCTGAAACATGTACCTAATACCAGAGTTGTTGGTGGTGAAGAAGCGAGACCCCACTCCTGGCCCTGGCAGGTAAGTCATCAATCTGCTCTTTGTCTCTCACATTCTGGTCTCTGATTCTGAGTTACAGACCATACATGATCTCAGATCAGCACCTGTGGTGACCAATCAGTGGCATCTGATACGTTTTTGCTAGAGTAATGTGAAATGTAATGCTTAATCATTATATTTACACATAAATGCTAAGAAGTTATTGGGAAATCAACCAAAAAAGTATTTAGGTCATAAGTCATAAAATCAACCCCCAATTACCTGTCAGCGAATTACTATCAAATTAAATTAACAATACAATTTAACACAGTAACATTTTCAACGTAATATTTTTTTATTTCCCTCTGGAAAATACATACTAGTTGATACTAGTCTCTAGCTGGCAAAAATAAATTCTTAAGAGTTGTTTTTCAGTAACCTGCTGAATTATTTTGCTGTCTTTTTTCCGGTAAATGTCTGTTCTCAGAAGCAAATAAAATGAGTCAACTTCCTCATTTAACACCAACCCTCGTCTTCATCTTCTTTCCGCATGCAGGTCTCCCTCCAGGTCCAGTCGAGACGCGCCTTCTTTCACAAATGTGGAGGATCTCTGATCAAGACAGGATGGGTCATGACAGCAGCCCACTGTGTGGACAGGTAGAGCCAGGGAACCAGTGACTATTCAATCTTCTGTGGCAAAAGGAAAAAAAAAAAATCTCCTAAATACTCACTTGGCAATTCATATTGATTACAAAGATGTGTGTGTGTTTGTCGGCAAAAAGAGAACTTTTGAAAATGTGTATTTTAATCGTGTGTGTCTACAGACCCAGGACTCGGCGTGTGGTTCTTGGGGCACACAACCTGCTCAGCAATGAGGAAACACAGCAGATCGTGAGCGTCAGCAGGGCCATTATCCACCCACAGTGGGACGGTAAAGCTAGTAAAGGGTATGTACCCATGGCATAAAACTAATAGTCTGGTTCAAGTCAATGTGACAATAAACTTTTGTTATAACACCATAACATGACAATGGTAATTTCCTGAAATATAATAACAAAGAAAATCCTCCAAGATAATTTTACCTCAGACTCCACCAACATCAAGGTCTGACATTGTGTAACACTCAGGTTTGACATTGTGTTCTTCTAACCCTCAGGTTTAACGTGTCTTCTAACCTTCAGGTTTGACATTGCCCTCCTGCAACTGTCTACTGAGGCCACCCTGAACTCTGCTGTCCAGCTGGCTGTTCTTCCTCCCTCTGGTCAGATCCTGCCCAACAACAACCCCTGTTTCATCACAGGATGGGGACGCACCTCCAGTGAGTTAACGGGAACTTTAATTTCATGATTTGGAGTTTATTCAGTGAATCCAGTCAATATGCTATAAATATCTAGTTGTTTCCCATCCTTTTATTTCTTAACATGTCTCCTGTCTTTTCTATAGCGGGCGGTTCTCTGTCCGACGTCCTGAAACAAGCTTCACTTCCCATCGTTGACTTCCAGACCTGCTCCAGCCGTGACTGGTGGGGATCTGTTGTTAAACCCACAATGGTCTGTGCTGGTCGGGGATCCAACTCTGGTTGCCAGGTGAGACCATATGATGGAATGAGTTCAGTTTAGCCTAATAGATTTACACTTGATTGATCCAATCAATCATTTGACTTTGCTGGATACTTCATTTGTAATAAAAAGTACTGTATTTGTACTATTGCTAGGGAAGAGTTATATGACTTGTGAAATATCTTAATACCAGTAAGAATCCGTTTTTCTAGCTAATTCATTGGGCTGTCCTCTCTTCATAACTCCTGTTTATACCTAAACTCACCATGTGTTACCTTTTCCATTCTCCTCATTTCTTCTCTCCTGTAGGGTGACTCTGGCGGACCCCTGAACTGCCAGTCAGGGGAACGGTTCTCTGTCCATGGAATCACCAGCTTTGTGTACGAGTCTGAATGCCTCCGCAGACCTACCGTCTTTACCCGTGTGTCAGCCTACATTGACTGGATAAACCAGGTCAGTAGGCTAATATCAAGAGACAGGGTGGACGGAAGATTAGCATTAATTTATTTCTCTAAAAGTTGTGTTCTTATATCCGCATCACTTAATACATTTTGCTTTTCATTGGGGAAACCGTTACTGTCACCAAGCATCATGTTGAATAGATTCCCTGTCTTTTTCTCCACAGATCACTGGTTGATACTGATGACACGTTTCCAGATTCACTTCCAATCTTAAACAGTCTACAGTCTACGTTTCCAGATACATTAAAAAGAATAATTTTACTTATCGCTTTTGAAAACCAGTTGTATTTACCTTTTACCGAAAAAAACATGTGAAACATAGTTTCACGCCCCTTCAAAATTTTCACCTTTTGCATTACAGCCTGAAGACATAAAATGAGAATTTCCAACTTTCTTTAAACAAAGAAATCTACTTTTTTAAATCTATAATGTAGATGTGCTTATGTGTGTTACTTGTTAGGCTGCATAACACAGGTGCATATCAGATATGTGTAATGAAGGGGTTCAGAGTGTAAAGGTCACACTGATGAGTGTTAAAGGGGTTCAGAGTGTAGAGGTCACACTGATGAGTGTTAAAGGGGTTCAGAGTGTATGGTCATACTGATGAGTGTTAAAGGGGTTCAGAGTGTATGGTCACACTGATGAGTGTTAAAGGGGTTCAGAGTGTAGAGGTCACACTGATGAGTGTTAAAGGGGTTCAGAGTGTAAAGGTCACACTGATGAGTGTTAAAGGGGTTCAGAGTGTAGAGGTCACACTGATGAGTGTTAAAATTAGGGAAATATTTGGCAATTGAAATTCTAACTGCAATCTTTGAGTTTTTTCTATTAGATAAATATATATTAAAATCATGAAAAGCATATCAAAAAGCATTTTATGGAAAATCTTTATCAGGGCCGCACTGAGGATTCAACAGTCCACAAACCATCAATCACATTGAAAGAATAAAAATACTAGAAAAATTGTTCACTTCCGCTCTTCCACAGTCTACAAACGAAGTTCAATAAAATATCTTATCTACAATGAACCCAAATGTCTCCTGTTTACTGTACATGTCAGAGGTTTTATGGGGAAAGGATATGATGGAGATTGTTTTATATTTTCTGTATTTCAGATCTGTTTATTAAATCTATGCATTTTCTTAAAGCAACAATATCCCACAAACAGTTCAATAATGTACACAAAATTAATGTTATAGTTTTTTTTCTCGAAATTAGGGAAATATTTGGCAATTGTAATTCTAACTGCAATGTTTGAGTTTGTTCTATTAGATAAATATATATTCAAGTCATTATCAGCATATCAAAAAGCATTTTATGGAAAATCTTTATCAGGACCGCACTGAGGATTCAACAGTCCACAAACCATCAATCACATTGAAAGAATAAAAATACTAGAAATTGTTGGTTGAGTCGATCAATATTCTTGAACGTTGTTGACCGAAAAACTATTCCAATTGTACTTGTTACAAAGGCATCCAAAAAAGTTAAGTGTTTTTTAACATCGCTTCACCAGAAACTTTCGGACGAAGGTTGCTATTAATTAGGGAAACCTGAAATTAAATGTGTTTAATTGGCTGCAAAAATATCTCAAAGCCCTACTTAAAACAAAACAAAAAGTTACTACATATCTTGCTGGTATGAACAAAACATGCATCATTACTTTAAATGTGAAAAAAATATATAAAAGTACAAGGAATTAGGCCGTATTCCATTGATTAAACATGACCAGTAATTCAGCTTATTGAACATTGGAAAGAATAATTTAATTTATCGTTACTTTTGAAAACCAGTTGTATTTAACTTTTACCGAAAAAAACATGTGAAACATAGTTTCACGCCCCTTCAAAATGTTCACCTTTTGCATTACAGCCTGAAGACATAAAATCAGACTTTCCAACTTTCTTCAAACAAAGAAATCTACTTTTTTAAATAATCTATAATGTAGATGTGCTTATGTGTGTTACCTGTTATGCTGCATAACACAGGTGCATATCAGATATGTGTAATGAAGGGGTTCAGAGTGTAAAGGTCACACTGATAAGTGTTAAAGGGGTTCAGAATGTAGAGTCACACTGATGAGTGTTAAAGGGGTTCAGAGTGTATGCTCACACTGATGAGTGTTAAAGGGGTTCAGAGTGTAGGGTCACACTGATGAGTGTTAAAGGGGTTCAGAGTGTAGAGGTCACACTGATGAGTGTTAAAGGGGTTCAGAGTGTAAAGGTCACACTGATGAGTGTTAAAGGGGTTCAGAGTGTAGAGGTCACACTGATGAGTGTTAAAGGGGTTCAGAGTGTAGAGGTCACACCGATGAGTGTTAAAGGGGTTCTGAGTGTAGAGGTCACACTGATGAGTGTTAAAGGGGTTCAGAGTGTAGAGGTCACACTGATAAGTGTTAAAGGGGTTCAGAATGTAGAGTCACACTGATGAGTGTTAAAGGGGTTCAGAGTGTATGGTCACACTGACGAGTGTTAAAGGGGTTCAGAGTGTAGAGGTCACACTGATGAGTGTTAAAGGGGTTCAGAGTGTATGGTCACACTGATGAGTGTTAAAGGGGTTCAGAGTGTATGGTCACACTGATGAGTGTTAAAGGGGTTCAGAGTGCAGAGGTCACACTGATGAGTGTTAAAGGGGTTCAGAGTGTAAAGGTCACAGTGATGAGTGTTAAAGGGGTTCAGAGTGTAGAGGTCACACTGATGAGTGTTAAAGGGGTTCAGAGTGTATGGTCATACTGATGAGTGTTAAAGGGGTTCAGAGTGTATGGTCACACTGATGAGTGTTAAAGGGGTTCAGAGTGTAGAGGTCACACTGATGAGTGTTAAAGGGGTTCAGAGTGTAAAGGTCACACTGATGAGTGTTAAAGGGGTTCAGAGTGTAGAGGTCACACTGATGAGTGTTAAAGGGGTTCAGAGTGTAGAGGTCACACTGATGAGTGTTAAAGGGGTTCTGAGTGTAGAGGTCACACTGATGAGTGTTAAAGGGGTTCAGAGTGTCAGAGGTCACACTGATAAGTGTTAAAGGGGTTCAGAATGTAGAGTCACACTGATGAGTGTTAAAGGGGTTCAGAGTGTATGGTCACACTGATGAGTGTTAAAGGGGTTCAGAGTGTAGAGGTCACACTGATGAGTGTTAAAGGGGTTCAGATGAGTGTTAAAGTTCAGAGTGTATGTCACACTGATGAGTGTTAAAGAGGTTCAGAGTGTATGGTCACACTGATGAGTGTTAAAGGGGTTCAAGTGTGAGTGTTAGGTCACACTGATGAGTGTTAAAGGGGTTCAGAGTTCACACTGATGAGTGTTAAAGGGGTTCAGAGTGTATGGTCACACTGATGAGTGTTAAAGGGGTTCAGAGTGTAGAGGTCACACTGATGAGTGTTAAAGGGGTTCAGAGTGTAGAGGTCACACTGATGAGTGTTAAAGGGGTTCAGAGTGTAGAGGTCACACTGATGAGTGTTAAAGGGGTTAGGGTGTAGAGGTCACACTGATGAGTGTTAAAGGGGTTCAGAGTGTAGGTCACACTGATAAGTCTTAAAGGGGTTCAGAATGTAGAGTCACACTGATGAGTGTTAACGGGGTTCAGAGTGTATGGTCACACTGATGAGTGTTAAAGGGGTTATGAGTGTAGAGGTCACACTGATGAGTGTTAAAGGGGTTCAGAGTGTAGAGGTCACACTGATAAGTCTTAAAGGGGTTCAGAATGTAGAGTCACACTGATGAGTGTTAAAGGGGTTCAGAGTGTAGAGGTCACACTGATGAGTGTTAAAGGGGTTCAGAGTGTAGAGATCACACTGATGAGTGTTAAAGGGGTTCAGAGTGTAGAAGTCACACTGATGAGTGTTAAAGGGGTTCAGAGTGTAGAGGTAATGATTACGTTGCCGAAGTCTACAATTGGCAGGGCAGTCATTCTCACAAGTGTATACTTAGCAGGATGTGTGAATGATGCCTTAGTGGGTGTGACTGGGACACCTGGCCTTATTAATTAGGAGGGGCATCCAAATACTTTTGGCCATATATAGTGTATTGATTATACAAATACAGTTTTGTCGAAACAGCCTGTAACTTTTTCAGATATGGCTACACGCATTCTGAAAATGCCCGCTGCAGCACCTGATGTTTTTAGCCTTCGGATTAACTGAAATATTATAATGGGGGAAAATTCTGCAGTGGTTGAGTGGACAAACACATCTGATCCAGCTAGAAAGACAAAGAAGCAGCTTTATTGTCAAACCCAAACACAATTATTGCTAGCAGAGAACCTGTTATCATGTCCATAAATTACAGCATATCAAGAATGTCTTGGCACATGGCATGGTGTAAGACTCTCTTCACAATGTGTAACCGTTTTCTACTGCAACCCAACCACAATTGTAAACATATTGTTAACACACATAGCGTATAACTACTAGGGGAAAACGGTATTTTGTTCTGTTCGGTGAAATGTTCCTTCGGGTAAAATGCCACAGCGGTTTATGTTATCCGTAATTTTATCTGTAATTGATTCAAATCTATGTTACCCGTGCCCATTGAAAAATATTTTCTTAAAAGCAGTGTTTGAGTCAAGAAAAACCAGTCAAGAAAACCAGTTTTAACCATGAGATTTCATCCACAAAGCCGGGCCACTGCCCTTCTCTCCCAATCTGTTAATCATAAAAAATAAAACATTTTATCTGAATTTTTTAAAAAGAACCTGGATCTGAAAGCAACTGATGTTTCAAACAAAATGTTTAAAATGTGAAATTTAAAGGTGAAATATCTTGCATATTTACACTAAAATTATATGTTGACTTCAAATATATTTAACTATATTTATATTCTTTTACAAAAATCTTCTGATTAGATTTTTGTAGAACGCAAAATAAAATGTACAAATTTTAATATCAAACTTGCATTTCAAATAAAAACAAATTAGTTATGTGAGGGCAAAATTAACATCTGCAATTAATTCATATTAATTAGCATGGATCATTTAGAATTTTGACTCATGTAGCTTTTCCGAAAGAATTACGGAAAATTATGTCAATGCATCTACCATAATCGCTTATATTGCTTGGAACACAGTAAAATGGTGTGGCTAGCTCAAACGGAATCGGAAGATCAGTAGAAACCTGACCAAATTCAATCACGTTCGTGTGATTATACATAAATGTATCAGCCCTGAATAAGTCAGGTGGTGTTTCTCAATATCTGAGGGTATAAGTAATTCTCCATCAGTCTGGACCACATTCAGACTGGAGACATGCTGAAGTTTCTCTTGTTCAGTGGACTCGCAACCCTGGGTGACAAGACAAGCTATTAACACACTCTCTTGTTCTTTTTGTCTTTCTCCCTCTGAACTTGCTGATGCTCTGAACAAAACCACTTTCTTCCTTTTTCACTCAAAGACTCTGTATTCCACATCAGACATTTTTCTCTGTTATTTTATTAATAATCTGTCTATTTTTCATTATTTTTTACATTAACTGTTTTGAGGGTTAAATTTTTTTGAAATCTGTGTGTTGTTCTTGATTTTACCGTGTGTAGTGCTGACTCAGGATCAGGTGCTCCAGCCCAGATACCTGAAACATGTACCTAATACCAGAGTTGTTGGTGGTGAAGAAGCGAGACCCCACTCCTGGCCCTGGCAGGTAAGTCATCAATCTGCTCTTTGTCTCTCACATTCTGGTCTCTGATTCTGAGTTACAGACCATACATGATCTCAGATCAGCCCCTGTGGTGACCAATCAGTGGCATCTGATACGTTTTTGCTAGAGTAATGTGAAATGTAATGCTTAATCATTATATTTACACATAAATGCTAAGAAGTTATTGGGAAATCAACCAAAAAAGTATTTAGGTCATAAGTCATAAAATCATCCCCCAATTACCTGTCAGCGAATTACTATCAAATTAAATTAACTATACAATTTAACACAGTAACATTTTCAACAGAATATTTTTTTATTTCCCTCTGGAAAATACATACTAGTTGATACTAGTCTCTAGCTGGCAAAAATAAATTCTTAAGAGTTGTTTTTCAGTAACCTGCTGAATTATTTTGCTGTCTTTTTTTCCGGTAAATGTCTGTTCTCAGAAGCAAATAAAATGAGTCAACTTCCCCATTTAACACCAACCCTCGTCTTCATCTTCTTTCCGCATGCAGGTCTCCCTCCAGGCCCAGTCGAGACGCGCCTTCTTTCACAAATGTGGAGGATCTCTGATCAAGACAGGATGGGTCATGACAGCAGCCCACTGTGTGGACAGGTAGAGCCAGGGAACCAGTGACTATTCAATCTTCTGTGGCAAAAGGAAAAAAAAATCTCCTAAATACTCACTTGGCAATTCATATTGATTACAAAGATGTGTGTGTGTTTGTCGGCAAAAAGAGAACTTTTGAAAATGTGTATTTTAATCGTGTGTGTCTACAGACCCAGGACTCGGCGTGTGGTTCTTGGGGCACACAACCTGCTCAGCAATGAGGAAACACAGCAGATCGTGAGCGTCAGCAGGGCCATTATCCACCCACAGTGGGACGGTAAAGCTAGTAAAGGGTATGTACCCATGGCATAAAACTAATAGTCTGGTTCAAGTCAATGTGACAATAAACTTTTGTTATAACACCATAACATGACAATGGTAATTTCCTGAAATATAATAACAAAGAAAATCCTCCAAGATAATTTTACCTCAGACTCCACCAACATCAAGGTCTGACATTGTGTAACACTCAGGTTTGACATTGTGTTCTTCTAACCCTCAGGTTTAACGTGTTCTTCTAACCTTCAGGTTTGACATTGCCCTCCTGCAACTGTCTACTGAGGCCACCCTGAACTCTGCTGTCCAGCTGGCTGTTCTTCCTCCCTCTGGTCAGATCCTACCCAACAACAACCCCTGTTTCATCACAGGATGGGGACGCACCTCCGGTCAGTTAACAGGAACTTTAATTTCATGATTTTGAGTTTATTCAGTTTATCCAGTCTATGTGCTATAAATATCTAGTTGTTTCCCATCCTTTTATTTCTTAACATGTCTCCTGTCTTTTCTATAGCGGGCGGTTCTCTGTCCGACGTCCTGAAACAAGCTTCACTTCCTATCGTTGACTTCCAGACCTGCTCCAGCCGTGACTGGTGGGGATCTGCAGTTATTCCCATTATGGTCTGTGCTGGTCGGGGATCCAACTCTGGTTGCCAGGTGAGACCATATGATGGAATGAGTTCAGTTAGGTAATAGATTTACACTTGATTATCGCGTCAATTGCATTTCCGTGGCTTTGCTTGGATACTACATTTGTATATAAAAAAGTACTATATTTGTATATTGTAGGGAAGAGACACTTCATATTATACATTGTGAAATATCTTAATACCAGTAAGAATCCGTTTTTCTACAATTCATTGGGCGTGATGTCCTCTCTTCATAACTCCTGGGATATACCTAAACTCACCATGTGTTTCTCTTTTCCATTCTCTCACTAACTGTCCCGTGCTCTCTCATGTAGGGTGACTCTGGGGGACCCCTAAACTGTCAGGTGGATGGAAGGTTCTACGTCCATGGGGTGACCAGTTTTGGTTCCGGCATATGCAACGCGCTCGACAACCCTACCGTCTTTACCCGTGTGTCAGCCTACATTGACTGGATAAACCAGGTCAGTAGGCTAATATCAAGAGACAGGGTGGGCGGAAGATTAGTTCAACTTTATGTCTCTAAAAGTTGTATTCTTATATCCACATCACTTAATACATTTGACTTCTTATTGGGGAAACCGTTACTGTCACCAAACATCATGTTGAATAGATTCCCTGTCTTTTTCTCAGATCACTGGTTGATACTGATGACACGTTTCCAGATTCACTTCCGCTCTTAAACAGTCTACAGTCTACGTTTCCAGATACATTAAAAAGAATAATTTTACTTATCGTTACTTTTGAAAACCAGTTGTATTTACCTTTTACCGAAAAAAACATGTGAAACATAGTTTCACGCCCCTTCAAAATTTTCACCTTTTGCATTACAGCCTGAAGACATAAAATGAGAATTTCCAACTTTCTTTAAACAAAGAAATCTACTTTTTTTAAATCTATAATGTAGATGTGCTTATGTGTGTTACTTGTTAGGCTGCATAACACAGGTGCATATCAGATATGTGTAATGAAGGGGTTCAGAGTGTAAAGGTCACACTGATGAGTGTTAAAGGGGTTCAGAGTGTAGAGGTCACACTGATGAGTGTTAAAGGGGTTCAGAGTGTATGGTCATACTGATGAGTGTTAAAGGGGTTCAGAGTGTATGGTCACACTGATGAGTGTTAAAGGGGTTCAGAGTGTAGAGGTCACATTGATGAGTGTTAAAGGGGTTCAGAGTGTAAAGGTCACACTGATGAGTGTTAAAGGGGTTCAGAGTGTAGAGGTCACACTGATGAGTGTTAAAGGGGTTCAGAGTGTAGAGGTCACACTGATGAGTGTTAAAGGGGTTCTGAGTGTAGAGGTCACACTGATGAGTGTTAAAGGGGTTCAGAGTGTAGAGGTCACACTGATAAGTGTTAAAGGGTTCGAGTGTTTCTCGAAATTAGGGAAATATTTGGCAATTGAAATTCTAACTGCAATCTTTGAGTTTTTTCTATTAGATAAATATATATTAAAATCATGAAAAGCATATCAAAAAACATTTTATGGAAAATCTTTATCAGGGCCGCACTGAGGATTCAACAGTCCACAAACAATCAATCACATTGAAAGAATAAAAATACTAGAAAAATTGTTCACTTCCGCTCTTCCACAGTCTACAAACGAAGTTCAATAAAATATCTTATCTGCAATAAACTCAAATGTCTTGTGTTTACTGTACATGTCAGAAGTTTTATGGGGAAAGGTTATGATGGAGATTGTTGTATATTTGCTGTATTTCAGATCTGTACATTAAATCTATGCATTTTCATAAAGAAACAATATCCCACAAACAAATTCAATAATGTACACAAAATTTATGTTATAGTTTTTTTTCTCGAAATTAGGGAAATATTTGGCAATTGAAATTCTAACTGCAATCTTTGAGTTTTTTCTATTAGATAAATATATATTAAAATCATGAAAAGCATATCAAAAAGCATTTTATGGAAAATCTTTATCAGGGCCGCACTGAGGATTCAACAGTCCACAAACCATCAATCACATTGAAAGAATAAAAATACTAGAAAAATTGTTGGTTGAGTTGATCAATATTCTTGAACGTTGTTGACCAAAGATGAAAAATAAAATTATTACAATTGTACTTGTTACAAAGGCATCCAAGTTTGCTAGATAAACACCTTCAAATTGTTAGGATTTTTTTACATCGCTTCACCAGAAACTGTTGGACAAAGGTTGCTATTAATTATATTAGGGAAACCTGAGAAGAAATGTGTTTAATCGGCTGCAAAAATATCTCAAAGCCCTACTTAAAAGAAAACAAAAAGTTACTAAATATCTTGCTGGTATAAACAAAACATGCATCATTACTTTAAATGTGATAAAAAGTATCCTTTTTATCTAATTCCTTGTTTAAGTACAAGGAATTAGGCCGTTTTCCATTGATTAAACATGACCAGTAATTCAGCTTATTGAACACAGATACATTAAAAAGAATAATTTTATTTATCGTTACTTTTGAAAACCAGTTGTATTTACCTTTTACCGAAAAAAACATGTGAAACATAGTTTCACGCCCCTTCAAAATTTTCACCTTTTGCATTACAGCCTGAAGACATAAAATGAGAATTTCCAACTTTCTTTAAACAAAGAAATCTACTTTTTTTAAATCTATAATGTAGATGTGCTTATGTGTGTTACTTGTTAGGCTGCATAACACAGGTGCATATCAGATATGTGTAATGAAGGGGTTCAGAGTGTAAAGGTCACACTGATGAGTGTTAAAGGGGTTCAGAGTGTAGAGGTCACACTGATGAGTGTTAAAGGGGTTCAGAGTGTATGGTCATACTGATGAGTGTTAAAGGGGTTCAGAGTGTATGGTCACACTGATGAGTGTTAAAGGGGTTCAGAGTGTAGAGGTCACACTGATGAGTGTTAAAGGGGTTCAGAGTGTAAAGGTCACACTGATGAGTGTTAAAGGGGTTCAGAGTGTAGAGGTCACACTGATGAGTGTTAAAGGGGTTCAGAGTGTAGAGGTCACACCGATGAGTGTTAAAGGGGTTCTGAGTGTAGAGGTCACACTGATGAGTGTTAAAGGGGTTCAGAGTGTAGAGGTCACACTGATAAGTGTTAAAGGGGTTCAGAATGTAGAGTCACACTGATGAGTGTTAAAGGGGTTCAGAGTGTATGGTCACACTGACGAGTGTTAAAGGGGTTCAGAGTGTAGAGGTCACACTGATGAGTGTTAAAGGGGTTCAGAGTGTATGGTCACACTGATGAGTGTTAAAGGGGTTCAGAGTGTATGGTCACACTGATGAGTGTTAAAGGGGTTCAGAGTGTAGAGGTCACACTGATGAGTGTTAAAGGGGTTCAGAGTGTAAAGGTCACAGTGATGAGTGTTAAAGGGGTTCAGAGTGTAGAGGTCACACTGATGAGTGTTAAAGGGGTTCATAGAGAGTGTGGTCATACTGATGAGTGTTAAAGGGGTTCAGAGTGTATGGTCACACTGATGAGTGTTAAAGGGGTTCAAAGTGTAGGTCACACTGATGAGTGTTAAAGGGTTCAGAGTGTAAAGGTCACACTGATGAGTGTTAAAGGGGTTCAGAGTGTAGAGGTCACACTGATGAGTGTTAAAGGGGTTCAGAGTGTAGAGGTCACACTGATGAGTGTTAAAGGGGTTCTGAGTGTAGAGGTCACACTGATGAGTGTTAAAGGGGTTCAGAGTGTAGAGGTCACACTGATAAGTGTTAAAGGGGTTCAGAATGTAGAGTCACACTGATGAGTGTTAAAGGGGTTCAGAGTGTATGGTCACACTGATGAGTGTTAAAGGGGTTCAGAGTGTAGAGGTCACACTGATGAGTGTTAAAGGGGTTCAGAGTGTATGGTCACACTGATGAGTGTTAAAGAGGTTCAGAGTGTATGGTCACACTGATGAGTGTTAAAGGGGTTCAGAGTGTAGAGGTCACACTGATGAGTGTTAAAGGGGTTCAGAGTGTAAAGGTCACACTGATGAGTGTTAAAGGGGTTCAGAGTGTAGAGGTCACACTGATGAGTGTTAAAGGGGTTCAGAGTGTAGAGGTCACACTGATGAGTGTTAAAGGGGTTATGAGTGTAGAGGTCACACTGATGAGTGTTAAAGGGGTTCAGAGTGTAGAGGTCACACTGATAAGTCTTAAAGGGGTTCAGAATGTAGAGTCGCACTGATGAGTGTTAACGGGGTTCAGAGTGTATGGTCACACTGATGAGTGTTAAAGGGGTTATGAGTGTAGAGGTCACACTGATGAGTGTTAAAGGGGTTCAGAGTGTAGAGGTCACACTAATAAGTCTTAAAGGGGTTCAGAATGTAGAGTCACACTGATGAGTGTTAAAGGGGTTCAGAGTGTAGAGGTCACACTGATGAGTGTTAAAGGGGTTCAGAGTGTAGAGATCACACTGATGAGTGTTAAAGGGGTTCAGAGTGTAGAAGTCACACTGATGAGTGTTAAAGGGGTTCTGAGTGTAGTCTAATGATTACGTTGCCGAAGTCTACAATTGGCAGGACAGTCATTCTCACAAGTGTATACTTAGCAGGATGTGTGAATGATGCCTTATTGCAGATCAGAAACAATTTCTGGATTTGACTAAAGACTGCAGGTGGCAAATGTGTGTATTAATAGAGATAATAGATTGTAATGTGTATTGGTGTTGATGGAGTTTGGCAGTGATCAGGTGTAAAATACTTTGAGTATTGGCTACCAAGAGATTTATTAATAAACATTTTGTGCATGATTGTCTTCGAAACAACCCAAAGTCTTGGTTTTATCCACAGTTAATCCTTGCTCAAAGATTGGGTAAACGGTTCCTTTCAGTTGAAATGTTTGGACAGAGGTTTCATAAAGTTTTTGCAATTTTTGGTCTGCAGCTCAACCACAGTTGTTGTGTAAAAAGTGGTACCACAGAGACACACTTTATAGTATGATGTTAGCATCTTTTTTCTGAAAGCCAAAAATCAGACCTGCAAGTCATATTATAGTGTATTGTCATTCTTACTGGAAAATTAAAAATTCGTCCAGAACTTGAAAAGGTCTGTGAAAATGTACTCTCTGTGCGTCACGTCATCACTCACTACTTTTTAGTGGACAAATATAGTAATTTCTGCCACAATTAGTGCTTGCAGAAACACAAACGGGAACTTGTTGAGAGTTTCCAACTGTCTTCAAAACTGTATTATGTAAGACATAGACAGAGGTGTCACAACTGCATGAAATAGAGGTGATTGTTTGTGCTTCGTGTGTGTTGGTTTGTGCCGGTAAAATATTTATTGTGCTGCTTCAGTCTTTACATATTAGACATTTAATTATAGGTGATGACGTCTGTGGGATATCTCCTTTTGAATAAGACCAGCCACGTCGGGAGAGATGACAGGCTATAGTCTAAGACTTGTATTCTGGAACTATTATAAAAAATAATGTTGTTTTTTTTGCTTTTTATTTATTCATATTTCTCTGCAATTCTGCAGAAACTTCCAGTTTAAATTACTTCACATTTGTACATTAATTACCAGAGCCGCACTCTGGACAAGTTATGCTCTGGAAGTCTGGCTGTCACATTTGGATAGGTCGAACACAAATGCAGAGCCGTGGTAAGAAGACATCCTTTCTTATTCAAAAGTAACAAAACCATCAGCGCGAAAACAAAACATGAACCTTATGGCAGGCAGCCTGAAAAAAGATACAAAATAAAACTTAAATAGGGCTATAAATAGTTGCCTCTGAGAACCACCAAAACATTACAGCAGAGATGACTAGCGCATCCCTGATACCCTGCCCTGATCATTGAGATACTTATAGGTCTCCCTGTTGTCAGGTGACGACTCCAGCAGTATTCACCTAGCGTAATCCACGGCAGTATGCACACAAACTGCTGCTGGGCCTCAACATCTTCGTGCCAGAACAACCGCGGAGAGCGTCCTCCTGTAGTAGCTACTCCAATACTGGTGCGCCACAGGGCTGTGTGTTAAGTCCTATGCTATTCATGCTTCTGACTCATGAATTTTAGTAAAAACAGCATCATCATGTTTGCTATTTCCACAACAGTGGTCAGCCTTATCAGCAACAATGACAAACCTACGTACCATGCGGAGGTTGAGCTACTTCTAAAGTGCCAAAATGAAAACAATCTGTCCCTGAACATTAACGAAACCGAAGAGGAAGTGTAATTTAGGGGAGTGTGAATTCAATAGTTTTCAATGATTATATATTTCATGTGAAATGATTGACTTACTTTTTTTTATTGAGGCGTAATATCCTCATTCTGAGTCTCAGATAGGTCAGGTGGTGTTTCTCAAAATGTACAAGTATAAAAGAGGAACAGAAATGCTCAGTACGGACTTTAGACTGGAGACATGCTGAAGTTCATTCTGTTGAATACTCTCGCAACCCTGGGTGACAAGACAAGCTCTCTTTTTCTTCCTTATAATCTATACCTTGTTTTATCTCGCACACCCCTCTTTACCTCAGACATTTTTATTTTCCTTTCTCTCTAAAGCTTAATGTAAAATATGAATACAATTATATTTACACTTTTTATTTGTGTGTCTTATCCTGTTCTCTGATACCCTGTGTAGTGCTGACTGAGGATCTGGTGATCCAGCCAAGATACCTGGAAGATGTACCTCGGACCAGAGTTGTAGGCGGTGAAGAAGCCAGGCCCCACTCCTGGCCCTGGCAGGTAAGAAAATAGTTGTCTCTAAGTCTCTCGTATCTTGATCTCTGATTCTGGGTTACAACA
>CM055743.1:2345138-2362715 GCA_029465975.1 Dallia pectoralis
TATAAATTGTGTTATGTGAATTGTTCAAGTAAATTTGAGATTGTATATTGGGAATGAGTTATTTGGGTCGAACTATGAGAGTCATTTACATGCAGTGTTATATGTAAGCAATTTGTGCTCTACTGTAGACATCTATTTTGGGGAATATTCTTTTGAGGTGTTAAGAGTTTGGAAGTGTTAACCATTTAATGGTCTTCCAAGAAAACAAGAATTGTTTATTCTTTTATTTATTTTTTTGTAACTTTTTGTTATTTTATTAGATGGAAACAGATCATTCTAGCAGACACCTAACCTACTAGAGGAAGGGAAATAAATTATTAGTTGTTAAATTCATAAATTAACCACGTAGCCCTGAACCGCTCTCACTCTGTATCCGTCGCCTGTGTATCTCTGGATTACACTAACCTGTGTGTGTGTGTGTGTGTGTGTGGTAACAATGTTTGCAACAAAAACCGTCGATAAGGGAAATTGCGTGATCCTTCGTAAGAACCGTAGGCAATTTTAACTGCGGTCAAGCCAGCCGCGGTTTGAAAATACACGGTCTAGCCAGCCGGCAAACAATTAGAGCGTGTGCGCCTATTACTATGAGTACGGTACTTTCAGTAACAGCAGAGAGAACGCGCCTTCAGAGCCCTCGAATTGTCGATGTCTGTCTATAGATCTGTCTATCTATCTACCTGTCTCTCTATCTATCTATTTTTCTATCTATCTATTCATCTATCCATCTATCTATCTGTCTCTCTATCTACCTATCTGTCTATCTATCCGTATTTGTTTATTTCTCTCTCGCTCTCTCTTTTTCATTCTTTATTTTTCTCTCTCACTCTATCACTTTCATTATTTATTTATTTAATTATCTCTCTTTTTATCTTAATGCTTTATAAAACTCACATTGCCTTTGACTAATATTTTTTTTATCTCAATAGATTGTTTTATCTAAATGTTTACAGCACAAGCAATTACAGAGGCCCTTAAAGATCTCATTTCTAATACGTAGAAAAAAATAAGGGTCACCTCTAATGCAGGACGGACTATAGTCTATGCACACCTCATTTGGAATCATTTTACAGTAGCGTTTGTAGAGTGCTGTAAACATTTACATAAAACAATCTATTGAGTTAAAAAAAATAGTCAAAGACAATGTGAGTTTTATAAAGCATAAAGATAAAAAGATAGATAATTAAATTAATAATAATGAACGTGATAGAGTAAGAGAGAAAAATAAAGAAATAGAAAAGAGAGTGAGAGAGAAAAAGAAAGAATGAAAGAAAGAGAGCGAGAGAGAAATAAACAAAGACGGACAGATAGACAGATATATGGATAGATAGATAGACAGACAGACATCGACAATTCGAGCGCTCTGAAAGCGCGTTCTCTCTGCTGATTTTGAAAGCATTATGTTGTGTGTCATTTAAATTGTTTTATGCTTTCAGCGACAAGGTAGTTCTACCTCTTGTGAGCATTGTATGGGTGTCCTTGGCAACCGGGGACAAAGCTTATGACGACTAAAGTCAAAGACATTTTCAACCTTGTTTGTAGCGATTTAGTAATTAACTTGACTGCTAGTCACGTGTTGTTTTGTTAAATAAAAAACATAAGTTAAACCAAATTTAATGCTCAAAAAATGTAATGACTAATTTAAACAGCATCCTGGCACAGTTCTGCATTGGGCACCTGCCATTTTTGCACTCAAGACAGATGTGATTAAGTAATCTCTTCAGCAAAGTACATAAATAGTGGCATTAAATACTATGGAATTAAATAAAACATACACATGAGGAAAATGTGGATACTTGATAGTTTATTAAATTTGAAGAGAAGAGAAGATAATCACAGAGACATGGTTGAGCAGTGTAGGTGGTGAATCCAGAACAACGACAATGACGTCCGTACTTCAAAGCTCATGCTCTTCTTGTACATTGTATATGATTTATTAGACAGATAATTGTAGAAAGACAGAAGAGACAGCTTCTGCTGAAAATGCAGCAGGTCCGATTGGGCCCTATATGCTCCAGTAGTACTGGGGGCCTCCGCCTGTTCCTGATCAAACGGCGTACTAGAGGAAGGGAAACAGGCTTATTACTGTAACACTTATTACTGTGTGACAATTACTGTGTGACTAATCATACTAAACAACCTCAATAAATACAACTGCCTCAGGCAAACTGTGCTGTTAATGAAGCCGCCCTATTCGCTAGTCAACTAGCCAATAGAATACTTACTCCGTTTATCCAGCTGGTGAAGGCAGACACACGGGTGAAGCCGGTGGGTTTGCGGATGGTGTTGCATCCAGCAGAGGAAATGAAGCTGGTCACCCCGTGGACGTAGTAGGTGCCGCCCACGGCGCAGTTCAGGGGACCGCCGGAGTCACCCTACGGAGTGGGAGAGAGATCTCAGGTCAGTTGTTAAAATATTGCCCGTGTATTATGTCTCAATGCATTTGATGCGTGACAGCTCATGTAGCCACCAACGAAAAAGTTTTTGATGGCTGAGGTAAACATTCGAGACAATAAAAAAGGTTACTTCTAGTGTTTATACATCTATAAATTAATATATCTGAGTGTTTCTACATTTGTACATCTAATTAAAGTCGCATTGTTAAATTTGGCAGAAGGTTTTCTATTGAAAAGTATCGTTTTGGCTCCACTTTTAGTTGGCTGCGTGATCACTGAAACTGTGTAAAAGCCAAATATTATTCAGTGGACGGGTTCTTGAAAAATAATTTCTTACATTGCAAGCAGAGTAGGTACTTCCACCAGCACAAATCATATTGGTATTAGCGACAGCTCCCCACCAGCTAAGGCTGGAGCAGGTCGCATAGTCCACAATGGGTAGGTAGGCCTGTCTGAGGACGTTAGAAACAAGACCGCCAGCTACAAGAAAGACAGGGGACATGTTAGACAACAATGTGGAAGCGTGCTTAGCATTCATGAACCACAAATACAGACTAGATATAATAAGGAAACGTCATCAATTTATCCGAACTAACTAATTAACCAAGTTACTTGTACGACTTACTGTAGGTGGATCCCCACCCAGTGATGTAGCAGCCGTAGTTATTGGGCAAGATCTGTCCAGCGGGAGGAAGATTAGCCAGCTGGACGGCAGAGTTCAGGGTGGCCAGAGTGGTCAGCTGGAGCAGGGCGATGTCATTTCTGAAGATTAAGGAGTTACAGCGTCACGCCAGCAGGTGTCGCTCAACCAAACTTACATAAGCGCCATGTTATGAGGATGTTAATGTTATATCCACACTATTCCAATATTCTATATTTTAAATTTCAATCAGAACAAAAACTTTAATCCAGAAACATTGTGTACCCCGATGCCAGGTTCCCGTTCCACAGGGGGTGGCGAATGACCCGGGAGACAAACATGATCTGCTCGGTTCCCTCAAAGTTGGACAAAGTGTATTCCCCGAGAATTACGAGCAAACTCTGCGATCTGCAGACAAACAAAAAAACACAATTGTGTTTAATCCTTTAGAATTACATCCCACTACTCATGGAACAAGTTACTGAAGGACTTTAAATTACATAAGCTTGCTTGCATTTCTTCAATTTTGTCTTTTTGTACATGTTGATGTTATTTGTTGATGTATTTGTTTAAATATTAACCCTTTACTGCATGCAGTATAATAAGTAAATGCATGGTCCTGAATGTATTCATATAAAACCGTTAATCTTGTATACCATTCATTTATTACACCACCATTTAGTGACCCCGCTGACTTGCCGCATCTAAAAGCATAATCATTTGGATTTTCTTTCAATTTAAAAAGTTTTCTATTGATTTCGATTCTCGATTTTGTTAAAGAATCATTCTGGTCTTACGGGTCCACACAGGAAGCAGCAGTCAGCACCCATCCTCTCTTGATCAGAACACCTCCACAGTTGTGGAAGTAGGAGAGGCCGGACTTGACCAGGATAGAGGCCTGAGGAAGAAAGACAGGAGAATGGAAGAAGAAACATCTGTGACAAGAGATTTACCGTGGTCAAGCCGGCAACTTCTGAGCTTGATGGTCAGCGAGAATTCAAAGAGCAATATGACGAATGCGTTTACCAGGTTGTCGTACAAGGCAACACGAGTCTAGTAGAAAGGGTATAGGC
Source organism: Dallia pectoralis (assembly GCA_029465975.1). NCBI lineage: Eukaryota > Metazoa > Chordata > Actinopteri > Esociformes > Umbridae > Dallia > Dallia pectoralis. Next base: position 2,349,245 of record CM055743.1, read on the forward strand.
TTACCTGCCAGGGCCAGGAGTTGGGCGTGACAATATTACCTCCCACGACTCTGGGGCGATTCACCCCCTCCATATGTGTGGGTATGTTTGTCGAATTCTCAGTCAGCGCTGCACGTGCATGAAAGAATAGATACCATTCAAGAGATGGAGCCATTGTTGCTTAGAGACAATGATAACTTATACTGGAATAAATCAATGTGATGAGCACTAAGTAGGAGTAAAGGACAGGCAGAAAATCACAAAGAGTTAAATACCTAATGACAGAATACTAAAAAGGGTAGAAGCAAGGTCAAAGAGTTAATTCGTTCAGAATCAGATCAAACAAGGTAGAGAATATTTTACAAAAAAACATTGATAAAGTCAAAAGCAATGAATAAATAAATGCTGAGCTCCTTTCTAAGCATTGTAGAGAGACTGAGAATGACCAGAGGGAAATATGAGAAAAAGATGAATGAAGGAGAGATTATAGAGATGTTCAGTTCTTACCCAGGGCTGCAAGAGCACTCAGGAGGATATACTTCAGCATGTTTGCAGTGAGGATGTAAGCAAGTACCGATGGAGTATTCCTGTTCAGCTTTTATACCTTTAGGATTCAAGACACCCACTCACCAGAACCAGTTATTAAAGTGAAACAGAAATTTAAGGAATTGCCAGATCATGCTAGAACAAAAGGCAACCCGTTTGGAAACATTTTTAAAGATGTTTTTGATGAGGTGTTTTCCCCCTAACTGAGATGGGACCTAATATTAACCTTTTATATTCCGGGTTCTTTCTGTTTAGCCTTTTAACATTTTTAGTGTAGACAAAAATGTATTTACCGGTAGTATTATTGCTTAATATTATTATATATTTGATAGAAACTAGAATTGTAAATTACTTTGCTTACTTACATTTACAGATTCAATTTACGATTACTGAATTGCAAATCATCATTCAGATTCAGTAGGATGAATACAGATTTTTAGACAGATTTCGAAATTCTGGAAATTGTTCATCAAATGTAGAGTTTTAAATAAATTATGGATGTGAGTTCCCTAGGTAACTGACTGACCAAGACATCTAGAATCCAAAATCTACCCCTAAAAATATTTCCAGATAAAGGTTAGATTAAAATCACATCTATTAACATTTATAACTGTGCCTTCATAAAACATTTTCCAATTCAATAACAGTTTTTCTGTAACCCACAAATACCCATTAGCTTCAATCGACTGCTAAAGCAAAAACACACGCAGATTTACTGGACTAATGGATTAAATGGGTGAAATTATTCTCTTCCAACAGAGAGGGTAGATGTCCTTAGGCCCTGTTACACAATTATCAGACAGCTGCCGTGTCTGTCAGAGCAATGTAAATTCATTTATGAACAAATAAGTAATAAATCTAACTTTTCCTATATGAATAATGGAACAACAAAGAACACTTTTTTCCGTCACTGCTGACAGGTTCAATGGAATACTAACTTTGTGTTCTGTGTTTTCTTTCATCCCAGTATTATAGCTTTATTGACTCATACAAGTTAAAGCACAGCAACTTGCAGAACCGGACTGACTGGGGTGTTATTGTTATCACATCACAACATGTAAACTGGAATGTGTATTTGGTCAACAAGTGCATTAAGAAATTATGATTAAAAAAATAATCAGTCGTAGAGCATAACACATGCATAAAACATGCATAAAACATGCATAACACATGCATAACACATGCATAACACATACAAAAAACATGCATAACACATGCAAAAAACATGCATAACACATACAAAAAACATGCATAACACATGCATAACACAGGCATAACACATGCATAACACATACAAAAAACATGCATAACACATACAAAAACATGCATAACACATGCATAAAACATGCATAACACATGCATAACACATACAAAAAACATGCATAACACATGCATAACACAGGCATAACACATGCATAACACATACAAAAACATGCATAAACATGCATAACACATGCATAACACATACAAAAAACATGCATAACACATACAAAAAACATGCATAACACATGCATAACACAGGCATAACACATGCATAACACATACAAAAAACATGCATAACACATACAAAAAACATGCATAACACATGCATAAAACATGCATAACACATGCATAACACATACAAAAAACATGCATAACACATACAAAAAACATGCATAACACATGCATAACACAGGCATAACACATGCATAACACATACAAAAAACATGCATAACACATACAAAAAACATGCATAACACATGCATAAAACATGCATAACACATGCATAAAACATGCAAAAACATGCATAACACATACAAAAAACATGCATAACACATACAAAAAACATGCATAACACATACAAAAACATGCATAACACATGCATAACACATGCATAACACATGCATAACACATGCATAACACATGGATAAAACATGCATAACACATACAAAAAACATGCATAACACATACAAAAAACATGCATAACACATGCATATTACATGCATATTACATGCATAACACATGCATAACACATGCATAACACATGGATAAAACATGCATAAAACATGCATAACACATGCATAACACAACCACCAGTTGCCTTCCGAACAACTTCACTGCATCTTGGATTAGATTCTAGAAGTCTCTGGAAATCTCGGCAGAAACAGGGCACCATTCCTCCGAACGAAATTCCCCCATTTGGTGGTTTAATGATGGTGGCGGAGAACGCTTTGTAACACTTAGAACTGCCTCTTCCCACCTCGATCCAAAATCAAAGTCAACTGGGCTCGTTCAAAAGTTATTTATTTATTCACTTATTTATTCAGGTTATTCTTTTTATTTGTATCACCTGTATGTCAGCATCTGGACTCATTATGTTCCACCACATATTTAATCAGGTTTTTCTTTTCATTTGTCACCAACTCCTCAAAAATGCATTCCTGGCTAATTATATGAAACAGTCAATCAGTGGTATTTAGATACGGAACAATAGAAGAAACATGTGATTGTTCAAAACTCTCTACTGGCATCCTTTTTTAATAGTTATTGGCTATTTGCCAAGGAGTGGGGCACAGTTCTTGGCTAATTGACAAGAATATAATATTACAAAGTAACACACCTACCTGTCTGAGAAATGTAGAACTTCCTTATCAACAAAAATCAACATCACACCTTTTGTATAACAACATTAAACAAAACCACAGGAAATGCATTGCACATTTTTACATGGTCATTGTGCCCAAGAAGCGTAGGACCAAGTACTAATTTAGTCCAAAAAGGTTTTGTAAATAAAATGGGGTGACAAAGTTTGACATTTCTACACAGTTCCTCATGTGTAACTGATCTATAGCCACAGATTAACTAGTAATATAAAAAATTAGTAGCTGTGAAAAATACTGTGAATGTAGCAATCCTTTTTTGTATATATTTTTTATATACTGTGTTCATTACTAAACTGTAACAGTTTAATATCTGTGACTATCAACAGTGCACTGTAATTCCGCATTTTCGACTCAAATATTTTTACTAGAAATTCAGAACTGTTCTTTACTCTCCGGTAGTTATGATGAACAAATATATTTAGAGTTGGTCAATAAGGTTGAACTAACATGAAAGGAAAATTTGACTAATTCAATAACAATGTCTTTATCATTAACAAATACAACCACTTTAAAGGCCAATACAGACCGAGAAGTTTTTCAAACTAACACATATCAAATCAAGTTAACAACAATATGTAATGATATAAATATATGTAAAACTGGCCCAAAAACAGGTAAGTTCTGCACACGTCCGATTAATTCTAATGAACTTGAACGAATGAACCAACAAATTAACTTTTCTAATCTATTCGGGTTAACAGTTCTTAAGATTCTAACCAAATTACGTAATACAATCAAAACCCAGCACAATGACATGCATATACAGCATCACATGAATATAATCTGAGTTAAATATTACATTGTTGTGTCATATAGGCATCGTTCCAACACACCACCTGGCCCAGGGCTCCTAAACAGGGCCCTTGATGAGAGACACCTGTCAAAGAAACTGCCCTGAAGCTAACATCATCTTAGAAAGCCCTTTTAACAATGACAGTTGACACAAAGCGCTTTTACAAATACCAAACCTAAAAGAAAAATTCTTAAAGGGTCTCACGAAAGCAGCAATGCTGGAAAGCACAGAGTGAAAGATGAAGGAATGGAAAAGAAAAGACTGGAATGCCGTTTCTTGCCCTTGGGTTGTTGTCATAATTTTTCAGTTTCACTTGATTTACCTTCTGTTATAAATGCCACCACGCAAACATTGCAAACTCCTTTTCTATAATATTTGTTTTTGTTTGTATACTTTTTTGTTTTTACTTTGTTTTTTTACAAATTGTGTTTGAGATTGGTTTATGTATTGCCATATTTTGTAAATAAAAGTATTCCAACAGTTAATACAAATTATTAGATAATTTCATACACATTATTATAGTTTTTTAACCCTGAAGGTTATCAAAAATACTGGATCAGCTTAGAACTTCAGCAAATAGTCCAAATGGAAGAATTTTTTTTTAACAAAATGACAAAGTGCGAGGTGAAACCATCAAGGTCAAAGCTAGATTATCTTAGATCTTAAGAATATAGGCCAAAATTATTGCATTATATGTAACAAAAATATTATGTCAGAAACAGCAAAATGCTAAATTTGCCAGTTGAATTTTTAAGATGACAGCGTAATATAAATGACAAAAACAAAATGTAGAATAAAAAAATTTAGTCAACTCCTTCACATTAAGCCAGCAACTAAGACAGACCGGTCTGTTTACATTATTAGGAGACATAGAAGCTCTCTTATTCTGGACCATGTTGCCTGAGAGTGAGAACAACCTCTCACAAGGCACTGTGATTACAGGTGTTCACAGGTAAATGCGTGCTAGACGTGCCATCAGAACTGCTCCAGGGTCGATGCAATTTGAATGATTCATTTCAGTTCCTCGTCTTCTACTGTGTTTACTGGGCGGCAGTTTCTAACTATTAATTTAGCTAAAACATCGGTTAACTCCTCAGTTACTGGTTTGGTCAATAGCCCGTCACTATTAGGCGATTAGACTGTACTGCAGTAACGTGGATTGGCGAGGCTGATTGCTGAGTCTGTCCTGTAGCCTCACTAGTAACGTCAATAATGACTGGGTGTTTTGCTATTATATGATAAACCAAAGACGAATTGCTTCTATGGTATTTGAATTCGGCTTTGCAAATTGTACACGCCCCTTTATTTTTTTCCAAATTATTGATGTACTTGTGGTTATGATGTTGTAGTTTTTTACTAACCTGGTTGTTGTTACAATACAGGCATGTATTTTAACTGACTAATTTAGTATAGCTTTTGTGAAAATCAAACACATAATTTGTCTAAAGTAAATAAATAAAGCTGTTTAAATTTAAATAACAATTCCATCTTAAATCGAAGCTTAAAATGTGCTTTGCCGATCAGAGTGCACACATTTTCAATTTTCAAGAAATTGCTAAAAATACTATGTTTTTTTAACTATGTTAAGTATGATCTATAAGGCCTTATTGAATATGCAATATATTCAGATTTAGTCAATAATGTAGAGAACATCAAGGAACTTGATGTACTAATTCACTAATGGACTAATTCAATAACAATGTCTTTATCGTTCACAAATACAATATTGGTGAGTTCACTTTAAAGGCCAATACAGACGAGAAGTTTATCTAACTAACACATATCAAATCAAGATAACAACAATATATAATGCTTTAAACAAGCCGCGATAAGGCGAAAAATGTGCAAGACAACATACATTTACACAATAAATAGACAGAACACAAAAGTTCAAATAGCAGTGGGACACAGCAAGACAATACAGGAATACATGAAAGCCAAAATGAACAAATTCAATAACAATGTTTCTGTCGTTAACAAATGCAGCTCTGGGTTTTAAAGGCCAATAGATACCAGGAGGTTTTTGAAACTAATACATCAGATCAAGTTTACAACAGTATGTAATAATAATATATATGTAAAACTAGCCGAAACATTTTACTGAACTTGAAAGAATGAACCAACTAATCAACAGAATTTTTTTGGGTTCTAAAATATTCAGGTGTACAGTTCTTACGAATCCAACCTAACAAAAGGAATACAATGCCTAATCTTGATGAGAAACACCTGTCAAAGAGACTGCCCTGAAGCTAACATCAATTCAATCAATCAAATGCATTTTCTAAAGCCCTTTTTAGAAACCACAGTTGTCACAAAGAGCTTTGACAAATACCTAGTCTGAAACAAAAAGGCTTACGTGCCACATGGAAGCAGCAATGCTAGAAAGCAGAGAGTGAAAGACAAAGGAATGTAAGACATAAAAATGGAGAACAAATGGAGAATACTGTTTTTGTTATATTTTTATTTCAAATACGTTTTTTATTGGTTTATTTATTGTCAGATTTTGTAAAGAAAATATTCAGCTCATACAAATTATTATAAAAACCTACTGATCCTGGACTTCCCTTTACCTTGAATCTTGAAAAAGTTCTCAAACAAATATTAAAGAGGTATTTATATGTGAATTATAGGAAATCATATCATATGAACAACATACGCTTTAAAAAATAACCCCAAATGGTGTTTAAAATGTTTCTCTAATTGAAAAGACATTATTGGAAGAACTTTGAAGGATTCCAAAGGCTTCTTGGAATAACCGAGAAAGATTCCCTTATAGTTTTAATGTGAATTACCCAGCATGCTGCAGGTCAGGGTTAATCAACACTGGCCCACAAAGACAGCAACATCTTATCAAGGACTGATTTGGACCTGGGACACCAGGTGGGTGTTATTAGTGATGAGGTAGAACAGAAAACCAGCAACCCAGTCATAAGAATTTCTGGCACTAGATTCTAAACTCAATAGCCCCCTCATAAGAATTGAGACAGTGTAGATATCTGGCACTATAGTTTCTAAACTCAATAGCCCCCTCATAAGAATTGAGACAGTGTAGATATCTGACACTAGATTCTAAACTCAATAGCCCCCTCATTAGAATTGAGACAGTGTAGATATCTGACACTAGTTTCTAAACTCAATAGCCCCCTCATAAGAATTGAGACAGTGTAGATATCTGACACTAGATTCTAAACTCAATAGCCCCCTCATAAGAATTGAGACAGTGTAGATATCTGACACTAGATTCTAAACTCAATAGCCCCCTCATAAGAATTGAGACAGTGTAGATATCTGGCACTAGCTTCTAAACTCAATAGCCCCCTCATAAGAATTGAGACAGTGTAGATATCTGACACTAGTTTCTAAACTCAATAGCCCCCTCATAAGAATTGAGACAGTGTAGATATCTGACACTAGATTCTAAACTCAATAGCCCCCTCATAAGAATTGAGACAGTGTAGATATCTGACACTAGCTTCTAAACTCAATAGCCCCCTCATAAGAATTGAGACAGTGTAGATATCTGGAACTAGCTTCTAAACTCAATAGCCCCCTCATAAGAATTGAGACAGTGTAGATATCTGACACTAGCTTCTAAACTCAATAGCCCCCTCATAAGAATTGAGACAGTGTAGATATCTGACACTATAGTTTCTAAACTCAATAGCCCCCTCATAAGAATTGAGACAGTGTAGATATCTGGCACTAGCTTCTAAACTCAATAGCCCCCTCATAAGAATTGAGACAGTGTAGATATCTGGCACTAGCTTCTAAACTCAATAGCCCCCTCATAAGAATTGAGACAGTGTAGATATCTGGCACTATAGTTTCTAAACTCAATAGCCCCCTCATAAGAATTGAGACAGTTAGATATCTGGCACTAGCTTCTAAACTCAATAGCCCCCTCATAAGAATTGAGACAGTGTAGATATCTGACACTAGTTTCTAAACTCAATAGCCCCCTCATAAGAATTGAGACAGTGTAGATATCTGGCACTAGCTTCTAAACTCAATAGCCCCTCATAAGAATTGAGACAGTGTAGATATCTGGCACTAGCTTCTAAACTCAATAGCCCCCTCAGAACACATGTTATTTGTGTCTTACATATTAAAGACAAAGTAGAATACAAATAGCGTCAATTTTCAGATCAGTTCCCATTACCATCAATTTGTGGACGACTGTTTGTTCAGTATAAACCTCTAGACATAATGTACATGACAACAGATAATTACAAGAGAATTTGGGTGACACATTCTGTCCTCTAAAACATAGATGGCAGCTGAGTCATATATTGTAATGTGTATTATGCCTGGTGGCCTTGCTTGAACTTTGAGATGAATAAAATAGTTGTTTGATATGTTTCCAGTAGTGCAGGTTTGCCCTAACCCTCCCATTTAATTAAATCTAAATATTCACTAACACAGGGGTTGGGAACTTTTCAGTTATGTATTACAAGAATATTTTTCCCTTTTTGTTGTTTTATTGTATGTAATGGCAGAGTATTAATAAGTCCAACCATTACCCCATCATATAAACTGAAATATATGCATCGTTAAAAAAGACAGGTCCATATATTTTGGCGAATAATTAGCAAATAGTTGTTTTTATTTACATATTTACAAGTAAACTCTGGTTCTATATTCTCCTCACCTGTCCTGCTCTCTTCTTCTTCTCTGGTCCTATATTCTCCTCACCTGTCCTGCTCTCTTCTTCTTCTCTGGTCCTATATTCTCCTCACCTCTCCTGCTCTCTTCTCCTCTGGTCCCATATTCTCCTCATCTCACCTGCCTGTCAGCTCTTCTTTCCTCTTCTCACCTGACAACCAACCAAAGGACCCAAATCCCTTTTTGCGCGTATCGTGACAGAGATGAAAGACTGGCAAATTTCTAAAAGAAACTGTATCTCTAACTTCCCAATTTACCTGTAGATGTTTGTTTTTATAACAACTAAAGTCAGATGTGTTTTAATCATGTTTACTCCAACAATATCCCTCCAACGTATCACTCAAAAGAACACCAATGTGTAGAGATAATATCGCCTGGACATGACATCAAAAGTGAAAGTGGACTCAAATATCAAACATTTATTGTAGTTTTGGTGAAAACTGTGGATACGATTGATGGTTGACGGTGAACCCGGAACAGATTCTTGAGTTCTCTCAATACAACGACCACGCTACTTTTCAACCAATGATCTAAAGGTGAAGGGGAAAAGGGGATCCATTAACAAACATTTGCCCAAGATGTTTTCAATATTGTAAAATGTTGTAAAAATATTGTAAAATGTTGTAAAAATATTGTAAATTGTTGTACAAATAGTGTACAATGTTGTCAATATTGTAAAATGTTGTAAAAATATTCTAGAATGTTGTCAATATTGTAAAACCTATCACAGTAAATATGCACAAAACAGTGTCATTCTCATGTGGTTATGTCGATGAATATGATGAATTTGATGATGTTATTGTCCCGTTTGTGTGGGTGTTCAGTATCACCCCGTTCATCCAGCTGATGTAGGCCGACACGCGGGTGAACACGGTGGGTTTGCGGTTGGCATTGCACCCAGAGGAGGATACAAAGCTGGTCACCCCGTGGACCTGGTACTGACCGTTGACCTGGCAGTTCAGGGGTCCGCCGGAGTCTCCCTAAAGTTCCAGGTGAAATACGTTAGCAGAAATGCACCAGAGCACACTTTTCGCTAACGGCACATCATTGTAAAGATAAAGTTATATTAAGTACTGTAAATGTATACATAGAAGGACAGTAGAACTCCATCGAGCTAGGTCAGACCTTTAACTCAACGGGTATGAAACAAAACGAAGGTTTTGGGTTCAAGACTCAAACGAGTCTCCCACCTCCTAACGAGCTGGATTGGATTCCAACGTCCAATCGTCTCATTCGGTCAATCTTAAATTGCAACCAGAGTTGGCTCCGCCTCCGGCACAGACCATGGTGGTTTTGACAGTGGATCCCCACCAGCTGGAGCTGGAGCAGGTCTGGTGGTCGACGCTGGGAAGCCAAGCCTGCTTCAGGCTGTTGGAGAGAGGACCTCCGGCTGTAGAGAGGACAGATCATACGTCTATTAGTCTGGTAGTCTAACCTGTTTTCCCTGTTTGCCCTTCCTCACTGACGAAGCCTGAAATGCTTAGATGTACACAATAAATATGCAGTGACATTTATATGAGAACAACAACGTTCTTATAATATGCTCGATGAAAATTGAAGAAAATCAATAAGTACTGACTGGAGGTGCGTCCCCATCCTGTGACGTAGCAGGGGTTGTTGTTGGGGAGGATGTAGTTGGCAGATGCCAGGGTGCCCAGCTGAACAGCTGAGTTTAGGGTGACCTCAGAGGACAGACGCAGCAGGGCAATATCATCCCTGAGGGTTAGTACAAGGTTATATGTGAGGGTTAGTACAAGGTTATATGTGAGGGTTAGTACAAGGTTATATGTGAGGGTTAGTACAAGGTTATATGTGAGGGTTAGTACAAGGTTATATGTGAGGGTTAGTACAAGGTTATATGTGAGGGTTAGTACAAGGTTATATGTGAGGGTTAGTACAAGGTTATATGTGAGGGTTAGTACAAGGTTATATGTGAGGGTTAGTACAAGGTTATATGTGAGGGTTAGTACAAGGTTATATGTGAGGGTTAGTACAAGGTTATATGTGAGGGTTAGTACAAGGTTATATGTGAGGGTTAGTACAAGGTTATATGTGAGGGTTAGTACAAGGTTATATGTGAGGGTTAGTACAAGGTTATATGTGAGGGTTAGTACAAGGTTATATGTGAGGGTTAGTACAAGGTTATATGTGAGGGTTAGTACAAGGTTATATGTGAGGGTTAGTACAAGGTTATATGTGAGGGTTAGTACAAGGTTATATGTGAGGGTTAGTACAAGGTTATATGTGAGCGTTAGTACAAGGTTATTTGTGAGGGTTAGTACAAGGTTATATGTGAGGGTTAGTACAAGGTTATATGTGAGGGTTAGTACAAGGTTATATGTGAGAGTTAGTACAAGGTTATATGTGAGGGTTAGTACAAGGTTATATGTGAGGGTTAGTACAAGGTTATATGTGAGGGTTAGTACAAGGTTATATGTGAGGGTTAGTACAAGGTTATATGTGAGGGTTAGTACAAGGTTATATGTGAGGGTTAGTACAAGGTTATATGTGAGGGTTAGTACAAGGTTATATGTGAGGGTTAGTACAAGGTTATATGTGAGGGTTAGTACAAGGTTATATGTGAGGGTTAGTACAAGGTTATATGTGAGGGTTAGTACAAGGTTATATGTGAGGGTTAGTACAAGGTTATATGTGAGGGTTAGTACAAGGTTATATGTGAGGGTTAGTACAAGGTTATATGTGAGGGTTAGTACAAGGTTATATGTGAGGGTTAGTACAAGGTTATATGTGAGGGTTAGTACAAGGTTATTTGTGAGGGTTAGTACAAGGTTATATGTGAGGGTTAGTACAAGGTTATATGTGAGGGTTAGTACAATGTATATATTCCATACCCTACTAATACTACTAATACTAATATAACACAATATATTCCATACCCTACTAATACTACTAATACTAATATAACACAAACACAATATATTCCATACCCTACTAATACTACTAATACTCATATAACACAATATATTCCATACCCTACTAATACTACTAATACTAATATAACACAATATATTCCGTACCCTACTAATACTACTAATACTCATATAACACAATATATTCCATACCCTACTAATACTACTAATACTCATATAACACAATATATTCCATACCCTACTAATACTACTAATACTAATATAACACAATATATTCCATACCCTACTAATACTACTAATACTCATATAACACAATATATTCCATACCCTACTAATACTAATATAACACAATATATTCCATACCCTACTAATACTACTAATACTAATATAACACAAACACAATATATTCCGTACCCTACTAATACTACTAATATTCATATAACACAATATATTCCATACCCTACTAATACTACTAATACTAATATAACACAATATATTCCATACCCTACTAATACTACTAATACTCATATAACACAATATATTCCATACCCTACTAATACTACTAATACTAATATAACACAATATATTCCATACCCTACTAATACTACTAATACTAATATATCACAAACACAATATATTCCGTACCCTACTAATACTACTAATACTCATATAACACAATATATTCTATACCCTACTAATACTACTAATACTAATATAACACAATATATTCCGTACCCTACTAATACTACTAATACTCATATAACACAACATATTCCATACCCTACTAATACTACTAATACTCATATAACACAATATATTCCATACCCTACTAATACTACTAATACTAATATAACACAATATATTACATACCCTACTAATACTACTAATACTAATATAACACAATATATTACATACCCTCCAGCCACGTTGTTGGAGTTCCAGCCGCTGTGAATGTAGACCTGACTGACACTCAGGATCTGCTCGGTTCCATCGTTGCTGTCTAGGTTGTGATCTCCAAGAACCACACGCCAGGTTCTCTGACTGCACACACACACACACACAAACACACACAGTTAGGCAGATGCAGTGCTGATGGGATACGTTATCACTGCAACTAGAATAACAGCTGTGACTGTTTATCACGTATAACGTGTCCATATTGGTCGGGTGTCTATTGTGGTGTTACAGTGATTCTCAGACACACAGAATGAAACTCTTGAAATGTTCCTACCTGTCCACACAGTGAGCAGCTGTCATCACCCATCCCCTCCTGATCAGAGTTCCTCCACAGGTGTGGTGGAAAGAACTGCCGGACTTGAATCCTCAGTAACATTCATTTTGTGTACATTATTGAACTGTTTGTGGGATATTGTTGCTTTATGAAAATGTAAATATTTAATGTACAAATCTTAAATACAGCAAATATACAACAATCTCCATCATATCCTTTCCCCATAAAACTTCTGACATGTACAGTAAACACAAGACATTTGGGTTCATTGTAGATAAGATATTTTATTGAACTTCGTTTGTAGACTGTGGAAGAGCGGAAGTGAATCTAGAAACGTAGACTGTAGACTGTTTAAGATCGGAAGTGAATCTGGAAACGTGTCATCAGTATCAACCAGTGATCTGTGGAGAAAAAGACAGGGAATCTATTCAACATGATGTTTGGTGACAGTAACGGTTTCCCCAATAAAAAGTCAAATGTATTAAGTGATGTGGTTATAAGAATACAACTTTTAGAGACATAAAGTTGAACTAATCTTCCGCCCACCCTGTCTCTTGATATTAGCCTACTGACCTGGTTTATCCAGTCAATGTAGGCTGACACACGGGTAAAGACGGTAGGTCTGCGGAGCGCGTTGCATATGCCGGAACCAAAACTGGTCACCCCATGGACGTGGAACCTTCCATCCACCTGACAGTTCAGGGGTCCCCCAGAGTCACCCTACATG
>CM055743.1:2363215-2448215 GCA_029465975.1 Dallia pectoralis
GTTAGTACAAGGTTATATGTGAGGGTTAGTACAAGGTTATATGTGAGGGTTAGTACAAGGTTATATGTGAGGGTTAGTACAAGGTTATATGTGAGGGTTAGTACAATGTCATGAGGGTTAGTACAAGGTTATATGTGAGGGTTAGTACAATGTATTACATGAGGGTTAGTACAAGCTTATATGTGAGGGTTAGTACAATGTCATACATGAGGAACATAAGAGTACGTTCCAAGGTGTTATTTTCCCGAGGTGTTAAGATATAATCAAATATTTACAAAAATGTGAGTGGTGTACTCACTTTTGTGAGACACTGTAACTGGTTATTACATTTATTGATTTTTGTTAATATTTCATTCCCTCATCTTTCCTCCTTCTAGTTTAATAACTACTTAGTTCACTGCTAATTATTATATAATGGTGTACTTATTGTTAGTAACAATTACATTACATTTGCACCAGATACCACAGGGGCACATTCAGAATAACTTGCTGTATAAAATTAGTAATATAACACAATATATTCCATACCCTACTAATACTACTAATACTAATATAACACAATATATTCCGTACCCTACTAATACTACTAATACTAATATAACACAATATATTCCATACCCTACTAATACTACTAATACTAATATAACACAATATATTACATACCCTACTAATACTACTAATACTAATATAACACAATATATTACATACCCTACTAATACTACTAATACTAATATAACACAATATATTCCATACCCTACTAATACTAATATAACACAATATATTCCGTACCCTGCTAATACTACTAATACTAATATAACACAATATATTCCATACCCTACTAATACTACTAATACTAATATAACACAATATATTCCATACCCTACTAATACTACTAATACTAATATAACACAATATATTCCATACCCTACTAATACTACTAATACTAATATAACACAATATATTCCATACCCTACTAATACTACTAATACTAATATAACACAATATATTACATACCCTACTAATACTACTAATACTAATATAACACAATATATTACATACCCTACTAATACTACTAATACTAATATAACACAATATATTCCATACCCTACTAATACTACTAATACTAATATAACACAATATATTCCATACCCTACTAATACTACTAATACTAATATAACACAATATATTCCATACCCTACTAATAATACTAATACTAATATAACACAATATATTCCATACCCTACTAATACTACTAATACTCATATATATATATATATATTACATACCCTACTAATACTACTAATACTCATTTAACACAATATATTCCATACCCTACTAAAACTACTAATACTAATATAACACAATATATTACATACCCTCCAGCCACGTTGTTGGAGTTCCAGCCGCTGTGAATGTAGACCTGACTGACACTCAGGATCTGTTCGGTTACATCGTTGGAATTCAGGTTGTGTTCTCCGAGAACCACACGCCAGGTTCTCTGGCTACCGACACAGACACGTATACGTGGTTAAACAGGGAGCTGTCTGATCTATAGACATCTCCTCCAAAATGTTCCACTTCAACCTGGCCTTCGTTGGCCTCCAAGAAAGTCACGAGAAATTCCTGGTGAATTAGGCTTCTTCTACCAACCAATCTTGTCTGTGGAGTGAAGCATCAGTCACTATATGCTGAATTATAAAGCTGTAGTTGGTTACCCGTTAGAGAGATGCAACTCGACTGACACATGTACCCATGTGACTCTGACTCTTTGTGAGGAAATAACGTCAAATAGCTAGCTAACTTATTGGAGGAACATTGCAATTAGTGTTGTAGTCGATTGGGTTATTCGTTTCTGTGGTACTACGAAGTTGCTTAAACTAAGCCAAGACTGGATGTAAGTATGAAGTCTCATGTCTTAAGACTGCTCCGGCTGGGAACCACACAGTATTTCATTATTCGATTCCCTTAGAAAACGAAATATTGCAAATACTTAACTCAATTGATGTTTTGGCCATCGCTGTTTTGGTCCTTCTTTACTGAGATCCCTTTTCGTCTCATTCGCATCACACTTGCATTTTATTTGCCACTAATTCTGTGAGGTTATGTTTGTCATTTCATACTGACACTCCATTCCATAGCTCTGTGTTTTCAGCATGAATGTTTTCACCGCGTATCGTCTAGAATAACCAAGTAACTTCTGGCGCCGGGTTGTGGGTCTCTTTACGTGTCTCGGTCCTACCTGTCCACGCAGTGAGCAGCTGTCATCACCCATCCCCTCCTGATCAGAGTTCCTCCACAGGTGTGGAAGAAGGAACTGCCGGACTTGTACTGGAGAGAGATCTGAGGAGGTAAAGGACATACGAGAACAACGGTGAAGATCTGACCATTGTGCAACGGACTCAGGAAGAAAGATTTACTGTACTGCAGTTTATGAATCATCTTCAGCAGGGTTCTCGGCCGGTTCCAGATCTGCAAGCACCCTAGACCAATTATGTTGCACTAATAAGTTGACAGACGCAACAGCAGATTTGGGAACAGATTTCTGTGGGCACCCAGATCCAAGTCAGATGTCCCGGTTCTCACAGGCGAAACTGCCCGGGGAGACAGTTAACGCAGCAACCAGGCAGGCGTCATCTAGCTATGAAGGATTAGACGAAGGCTGATGTTTTACCTGCCAGGGCCAGGAGTTGGGTGTGGCGACCTCACCACCGACAACTCTCTCACTGGCTCCATCTTCCAGGTATCTGGGCTCAGGCACCAGGTCCTTGGTCAACACTGCACACGGAATAAAAGGAAGCACCCAAAATGTGTCAAATGTACGCAGCCAATGCCTTGAGTGCAAACATACAGAGCCACATAGCTAAACTGTGAATGCAGAACAGCGCCTACAGGTAATGGAGCATTCAGAGGGAGGCCAATCTCACCCAGTATTCACCCAGTAACCCTAACCTCACCCAGTACCCAGTACTCACCCAGTAACCTTAACCTCACCCAGTACCCAGTACTCACCCAGTAACCCTAACCTCACCCTGTACCCAGTACTCACCCAGTAACCCTAACCTCACCCAATAACCCTAACCTCACCCAGTACCCCTAACCTCACCCAGTAACCCTAACCTCACCCACTAACCCTAACCTCACCCAGTAACCCTAACCTCACCCACTAACCCTAACCTCACCCAGTACCCAGTACTCACCCAGTACTGCAAGAGCGCTCAACAGGACGAACCTCAGCATGTTTGCGATCTCGGTTTGTTCCGACGGAATATTCCGCTCCTCGTTTTATACTGTGGTGACGAAGGTCACCTGGTCCAGGTGTTTGTACAGTGTCGGGCCACAGGTGTTCTGTCTCACCGTTATCACGCCGGCCAAGGTCTAGGCCCTAGGAACAGTCCACACACTGTAGTACGCACTGTAGTACACACGCTACTTCTGACAAGCACATTATGGATGGCCATGAGTGAATCAGGGATAATGATTGATTGAGCATAGAATGAACGTTACATATACGGAAAAACATGTTTGTTCCCTCGATTACACTTAATATTGGCTGCATAGGCTCAGGAAATGGAAACCCCATAGCAAACGTATAACCACAGTCCACTGTGTAATCGTATCCTCAAACCTGGTTTATTATAATACTATACTCAAACCTGGTTTATTATAATACCATACTCAAAACTGGTTTATTGTAATACTATACTCAAACCTGGTTTATTATAATACTATACTCAAACCTGGTTTATTATAATACTATACTCAAACCTGGTTTATTGTAATACTATACTCAAACCTGGTTTATTATAATACTATACTCAAACCTGGTTTATTATAATACCATAATCAAACCTGGTTTATTATAAAACTATACTCAAACCTGCTTCATTATAATACTATACTCAAACCTGGTTTATTATAATACTATACTCAAACCTGGTTTATTATAATACCATACTCAAACCTGGTTTATTATAATACTATACTCAAACCTGCTTCATTATAATACTATACTCAAACCTGGTTTATTATAATACTATACTCAAACCTGGTTTATTATAATACTACACTCAACCCTGGTTTATTATAATACCATACTCAAACCTGGTTTATTGTAATACTATACTCAAACCTGGTTTATTATAAAACTATACTCAAACCTGGTTTATTATAATACCATACTCAAAACTGGTTTATTGTAATACCATACTCAAACCTGGTTTATTATAATACCATATTCAAACCTGGTTTATTATAATACTATACTCAAACCTGGTTTATTATAATACTATACTCAAACCTGGTTTATTATAATACCATACTCAAACCTGGTTTATTATAATACTATACTCAAACCTGGTTTATTATAATACCATACTCAAAACTGGTTTATTGTAATACTATACTCAAACCTGGTTTATTATAATACTATACTCAAACCTGGTTTATTATAATACTATACACAAACCTGGTTTATTATAATACTATACTCAAACCTGGTTTATTATAATACCATACTCAAAACTGGTTTATTGTAATACTATACTCAAACCTGGTTTATTATAATACTATACTCAAACCTGGTTTATTATAATACTATACTCAAACCTGGTTTATTATAATACTATACTCAACCCTGGTTTATTATAATACTACACTCAAACCTGGTTTATTATAATACTATACTCAAACCTGGTTTATTATAATACCATACTCAAAACTGGTTTATTGTAATACTATACTCAAACCTGGTTTATTATAATACTATACTCAAACCTGGTTTATTATAATACTATACTCAAACCTGGTTTATTATAATACTATACTCAAACCTGGTTTATTATAATACTATACTCAACCCTGGTTTATTATAATACTAAACCCAAACCTGGTTTATTGTAATACTTTACTCAAACCTGGTTTATTATAATACTATACTCAAACCTGGTTTATTATAATACTACACTCAACCCTGGTTTATTATAAAACTATACTCAAACCTGCTTCATTATAATACTATATTCAAACCTGGTTTATTATAATACTATACTAAAACCTGGTTTATTATAATACTATACTCAACCCTGGTTTATTATAATACTAAACCCAAACCTGGTTTATTATAATACTACACTCAACCCTGGTTTATTATATAACTATACTCAACCCTGGTTTATTATAATATTATACTCAAACCTGGTTTATTGTACACATCGATGGAGCTGAAGCAGAGAGATTACCTGTCTTCAAGTTCCTCTGTGTGTTCACCAAAAACGCCTATACTTCCCGAGGAGACTCAAGACGTTTGGCATGTCAAAAAAAACACTGAGCAACTTCAACAGGTGCACCATTGAGAGTATCCTGTCAGGCTGCATTACTGCTTGGTACGGGAGCTGCACCGCTGCTGACCGCAAGGCCCTACAGAGGGTGGTAAAGACAGCAAAACGCATCATTGGCTGCCACCTTCCTACAGTGCATCTACCAATCACCCAAACCTGGTTTATTGTTTTATCTGTATAATACTATACTCAACCCTGGTTTATTATAATACTGTACTCAAACCTAGTTTATTGTTGTATCTGTATAATACAATACTCAACCCTGGTTTATTATAATACTGTACTCAAACCTAGTTTATTGTTGTATCTGTATAATACAATACTCAATCCTGGTTTATTATAATACTGTACTCAAACCTGATTTATTGTTGTGTCTGTAAAAACTATACTCAACCCTGGTTTATTATAATACTGTACTCAAACCTGATTTATTGTTGTATCTGTATAACACTATACTCAAACCTGGTTTATTGTTGTGTCTGTATAATTCTATACTCAAACCTGATTTATTGTTGTGTCTTTATAATACTATACTCAAAACTGATTTATTGTTGTGTCTGTATAATACTATACTCAAACCTGATTTATTGTTGTGTCTGTATAATACTATACTCAAACCTGGTTTATTATAATACTATACTCAAACCTGGTTTATTGTTGCATCTGTATAATACTATATTCAAACCTGATTTATTATTTTATCTAAGAAAATGTGTTTAATTTATCTCACATATCCCAGACAATAGGAGAAATCCACGGGACTCATCCCAAACCTCCTAGAACACTTTATGTAATCATATTGTAAATAAATACTAATGGAATTTGCTTATATAATCATCTGTAATTGTGAGTAATAAGGCAGACGTCATCGTCTCGGATGTACAAGTCAAATAAGAACAATAGAGTCAAGTAGTAGATTGCCCCAACGTTTATGTTCATTCAGGTTTACAGCAGGCTGTGTATATAACTGAGCAGGGAGATGGCGAATAGTTTGCACCAACGTTTATGTTCATTCAGGTTTACAGAAGACTGTGTATATAACTGGGGAGTTGGCAAATAGTTTGCACCAACGTTTATGTTTATTCAGGTTTACAGCAGACAGGTATATAACTGAGCAGGGAGATGGCGAATAGTTTGCACCAACGTTTATGTTCATTCAGGTTTACAGCAGACAGGTATATAACTGAGCAGGGAGATGGCGAATAGTTTGCACCAACGTTTATGTTCATTCAGGTTTACAGCAGACAGGTATATAACTGAGCAGGGAGATGGCGAATAGTTTGCACCAACGTTTATGTTCATTCAGGTTTACAGCAGACAGGTATATAACTGAGCAGGGAGATGGCGAATAGTTTGCACCAACGTTTATGTTCATTCAGGTTTACAGAAGACTGTGTATATAACTGGGGAGTTGGCAAATAGTTTGCACCAACGTTTATGTTCATTCAGGTTTACAGCAGGCTGTGTATATAACTGAGCAGGGAGATGGCGAATAGTTTGCACCAACGTTTATGTTCATTCAGGTTTACAGCAGGCTGTGTATATAACTGAGCAGGAGATGGCGAATAGTTTGCTCCAATATCTTCCTGTTCAAGCGATGATCTGTAGAGGAAATCAAAGACAATTTTAGAACTTGGCACACAGTTATTAGTTTGAATTATGACATTTACCTCACCAGAATGAATTGAAAGCTCAACAAGGATGTGACGTTTGCCTTGAATGTAATTATTATGGTCGGCTGATTCTAATTTAGGCAATATTAAAAATTGACATTGTAACTCAAGCTTTAAGATAAAGTTTATTAACGTAACGCCCTCCTGTCGGGCCGTACTCACTCCGTTCATCCAGCTGATGTAAGCCGACACGCGGGTGAACACGGTGGGCTTGAGGGGTGTGTTGCATCCAGAACCGGACACAAAACTGGCAATGCCGTGGACCTGGTACTGACCGTTGACCTGGCAGTTCAGGGGTCCGCCGGAGTCTCCCTAAAATCATAGAGAAATTAATTGTGTACTCTGTGATCTATTATTTATTACCATTATTTAAAAATCCTCTAAATATGTATGTTGATAATCCCATTGAATCATAAGGCTACCAAACCCCACTGACACATACACCCTAGGTTTCAATAATCTGGAATTTTTCTCTAAAAGCACGTTTGCAAATCTGTCATTCCGCAACATTTTTTAAATTCATTTTTCTGTCATTCCGCTACATTTTTTAAATTCATTTTTCTACTCTCTTCTGCTACATTAAAAAAAATATGTCATTTTGCTACATTTTTTAAAACATTTTTTCTGTCATTCCGCTAAATTTTTTAAATATTTTTTTTCTGTAATTCCGCTACATTTAAAAAAAAAAAATCTGTCATTCCGCTACATTTTTTAAATTAATTTTTCTGTCATTCCGCTACATTTTTTAAAATCATTTTTTTTGTCATTCCGCTACATTTTTTAAATAAAAATTTCTGTCATTCTGATACATTTAAAAAAGAAACCTGTCATTCCACTACATTTTTTAAATACATTTTTCTGTCATTCCACAACATTTTTAAAAACAATTCTTTCTGCCATTCCGCTACATTTAAAAAAAAAAATCTGTCATTCCGCTACATTTTTTAAATTAAATTTTCTGTCATTCCGCTACATTTTTTAAATAACATTTTCTGTCATTCCGCTACATTTTTTAAATAACATTTTCTGTCATTCCGCTACATTGGTCTTACATTGCAACCAGAGTTGGCTCCGCCTCCTCCACAGACCATGGTGGTTTTGACAGTGGATCCCCACCAGCTGGAGCTGGAGCAGGTCTGGTGGTCGACGCTGGGAAGCCAAGCCTGCTTCAGGCTGTTGGAGAGAGGACCTCCGGCTGTAGGGAGGCCAGTGGATGACAAGTATATGAGAATTGGAAACCCAGTGCATAAAGTTAGGTTACCTCATGATAACAGTGAGAGATAAACTAAATACAGGACAAAAAAGCTACAGAAACTCGGCCAACATTAACCGTGACATTTTAATTACTGTTAATCATTGGTATAACTGACTGGAGGTGCGTCCCCATCCTGTGACGTAGCAGGGGTTGTTGTTGGGCAGGATGTAGTTGGCAGATGCCAGGGTGCCCAGCTGTACAGCTGAGTTTAGGGTGGCCTCAGAGGACAGACGCAGCAGGGCAATATCATCCCTGAGGGTTAGTACAAGGTTATATGTGAGGGTTAGTACAAGGTTATATGTGAGGGTTAGTACAAGGTTATATGTGAGGGTTAGTACAAGGTTATATGTGAGGGTTAGTACAAGGTTATAAGGTTATATGTGAGGGTTAGTACAAGGTTATATGTTGAGGGGTTAGTACAAGGTTATATGTGAGGGTTAGTACAAGGTTATATGTGAGGGTTAGTACAAGGTTATATGTGAGGGTTAGTACAAGGTTATATGTGAGGGTTAGTACAAGGTTATATGTGAGGGTTAGTACAAGGTTATATGTGAGGGTTAGTACAAGGTTATATGTGAGGGTTAGTACAAGGTTATATGTGAGGGTTAGTACAAGGTTATATGTGAGGGTTAGTACAAGGTTATATGTGAGGGTTAGTACAAGGTTATATGTGAGGGTTAGTACAAGGTTATATGTGAGGGTTAGTACAAGGTTATATGTGAGGGTTAGTACAAGGTTATATGTGAGGGTTAGTACAAGGTTATATGTGAGGGTTAGTACAAGGTTATATGTGAGGGTTAGTACAAGGTTATATGTGAGGTTAGTACAAGGTTATTTGTGAGGGTTAGTACAAGGTTATATGTGAGGGTTAGTACAAGGTTATATGTGAGGGTTAGTACAAGGTTATATGTGAGAGTTAGTACAAGGTTATATGTGAGGGTTAGTACAAGGTTATATGTGAGGGTTAGTACAAGGTTATATGTGAGGGTTAGTACAAGGTTATATGTGAGGGTTAGTACAAGGTTATATGTGAGGGTTAGTACAAGGTTATATGTGAGGGTTAGTACAAGGTTATATGTGAGGGTTAGTACAAGGTTATATGTGAGGGTTAGTACAAGGTTATATGTGAGGGTTAGTACAAGGTTATATGTGAGGGTTAGTACAAGGTTATATGTGAGGGTTAGTACAAGGTTATATGTGAGGGTTAGTACAAGGTTATATGTGAGGGTTAGTACAAGGTTATATGTGAGGGTTAGTACAAGGTTATATGTGAGGGTTAGTACAAGGTTATATGTGAGGGTTAGTACAAGGTTATATGTGAGGGTTAGTACAAGGTTATTTGTGAGGGTTAGTACAAGGTTATATGTGAGGGTTAGTACAAGGTTATATGTGAGGGTTAGTACAATGTATATATTCCATACCCTACTAATACTACTAATACTAATATAACACAATATATTCCATACCCTACTAATACTACTAATACTAATATAACACAAACACAATATATTCCATACCCTACTAATACTACTAATACTCATATAACACAATATATTCCATACCCTACTAATACTACTAATACTAATATAACACAATATATTCCGTACCCTACTAATACTACTAATACTCATATAACACAATATATTCCATACCCTACTAATACTACTAATACTCATATAACACAATATATTCCATACCCTACTAATACTACTAATACTAATATAACACAATATATTCCATACCCTACTAATACTA
Organism: Dallia pectoralis; assembly: GCA_029465975.1. NCBI lineage: Eukaryota > Metazoa > Chordata > Actinopteri > Esociformes > Umbridae > Dallia > Dallia pectoralis. The sequence goes on from CM055743.1 coordinate 2,373,235, forward strand.
CTAATACTCATATAACACAATATATTCCATACCCTACTAATACTAATATAACACAATATATTCCATACCCTACTAATACTACTAATACTAATATAACACAAACACAATATATTCCGTACCCTACTAATACTACTAATATTCATATAACACAATATATTCCATACCCTACTAATACTACTAATACTAATATAACACAATATATTCCATACCCTACTAATACTACTAATACTCATATAACACAATATATTCCATACCCTACTAATACTACTAATACTAATATAACACAATATATTCCATACCCTACTAATACTACTAATACTAATATATCACAAACACAATATATTCCGTACCCTACTAATACTACTAATACTCATATAACACAATATATTCTATACCCTACTAATACTACTAATACTAATATAACACAATATATTCCGTACCCTACTAATACTACTAATACTCATATAACACAACATATTCCATACCCTACTAATACTACTAATACTCATATAACACAATATATTCCATACCCTACTAATACTACTAATACTAATATAACACAATATATTACATACCCTACTAATACTACTAATACTAATATAACACAATATATTACATACCCTCCAGCCACGTTGTTGGAGTTCCAGCCGCTGTGAATGTAGACCTGACTGACACTCAGGATCTGCTCGGTTCCATCGTTGCTGTCTAGGTTGTGATCTCCAAGAACCACACGCCAGGTTCTCTGACTGCACACACACACACACACAAACACACACAGTTAGGCAGATGCAGTGCTGATGGGATACGTTATCACTGCAACTAGAATAACAGCTGTGACTGTTTATCACGTATAACGTGTCCATATTGGTCGGGTGTCTATTGTGGTGTTACAGTGATTCTCAGACACACAGAATGAAACTCTTGAAATGTTCCTACCTGTCCACACAGTGAGCAGCTGTCATCACCCATCCCCTCCTGATCAGAGTTCCTCCACAGGTGTGGTGGAAAGAACTGCCGGACTTGTACTGGAGAGAGATCTGACCGGGGAAGGGATGAAGGATCGTAAGGCAGTTCTATGGTTTGGTTTAACTACTGTTGTTGTTGTTGTATCAAGATGAATCATCACATCATCTGGATGTTTACATCAGGCTAACTCCTTTCTCAGAGGGGTACATAGAAATTGTCTGAAACACGAACAGATCTAGGACCGGGTTTTAGTTGACAATTTACTCCGGTTCCACTAGTGTTATTTGCAGCAACCAGGCTGGTTTTATTCGGCTATGAGACCCAGTAGGGGTTAATGTCTTACCTGCCATGGCCAGGAGTGTGGGGTGGCTACTTCACCCCCGACAACCCTGGTCACAGGTAAATCTTCCAGGTATCTGGGCTGGGGTGGCGAACTCTCAGTCAGTACTTGAGGGTAGACGAAATGCACAGTTAAAGACCCATTGCTTGTGATGTGGAGCTTGTGGGCAATGTGATCTTTATACTGACTCAAGAGTTAAAAGTGTGTTTTTAGTGTGTTGTTTAACTGAATTATGCTAATTTGCTATTTTGAATGGCTGAATGGACAGCCAATGGGCATCAGGCTCACAGTGGATGACGGTCACCCATTGGCTGTTGTGTCTCGTTCCCCCCGCTGCATATGCGACTAGATTTGTTCAATTTAATCACAAAACGAACAGAAATATTCAAAAAATTTCTATTTACTGAACAATTTGACATCGTCATTGAAAAGATTAAAACTTCCCAACTTCTCACAAAACGAAAAAAACTGCCAATTAGACTATAAAAAGGGAGATATAACAGAGGAACAAAGTGTCCAAAAAAAGAGAGTAGCTCTGGAGAATTAGTCCAGACAGAACTGGGGTGGGCAAGCAAAAAAAGTCAGTGTCAGGAAGAAGAGAAATGTGGGGTTGTCGGTTCTTACCCAGGGCAGCAAGAGCACTCAACAGGATAAACTTCAACATGTCTGCGGTCTGTTGGTCGGTATTGGTTCAGTGCCCCCGTGCCTCTCTTTTATACCTTCATCGTTCTGGAGGACTCGGACCCCGTCTAAAATATCAACAGTGGCAAAAAAATTTGGGAACCATACCAACATTACTGGTGTCTGGGAAACCTGGTTGGAGGACTCTTCTGGGGAGATTTTGCATCCCTAGGCGTTAGAGTTTTAGCCGACCATATTCAAGGGCCTTGTTGTAAGTGGCAAGTTGGATCGGTTTTGCTACTTCTGGACTAGATGAAATAGGTGTAGGGTCATCGGGGTCTGCAAATACACGTTTTCAGCAAACGCTTTTAACCCGGCTATAGCCCAGGCATCTTCCCTCAGTGAAACAACAACCCGCTTACGAAGTCACTGCAAGGAACGAATCCTGAAACTTGAAATCCGGCGCCCGGTATTTCGGGAATACCTTCCTGTTTGATGGGAACTGGGTGCTATACAGTTGGATCATACAAGCCCATGTAACAGCAGACAGCCAGCTGTCAGGTCTCAGACTTATCGTCCTGACATCTGTTTGCTGCCTGTATCCAAGGTCAGCCTGTCCCCAACGCCACGGCAACAGTCACCCGGTCCGGCGTCATGGTCTTATGTCAACGTTGACCATTTAAAGCCGGTGTTGGAAAAAACTTTCATTATCATTAAAAATTTGCTTCTGTGTAATTTAATGCCAATATTTTTATCAAAAGGTTTTATTCTTTATTTAGTTTTTATGCAGGATATGTTAATTTGGCTTTTGCTTTTATCTTGTTGGGGATTTGCAGCAGAGGCAGTAAAGTAGAGGCAGTAGAGGCAGTAAGGTAGAAGCCGTAAAGGCAGAGGCCGTAAAGGCAGTAAGGTAGAGGCAATAGAGGCAGTAAATAGAGACAGTAGAGGCAGTTAGGTAGAGGCAGTAGAGGCAGTAAATAGAGGCAGTAAAGGCAGTGTAGTAGAGGCAGTTGAGACAGTTACCATCTTTCCTGGACGCTATTTACCAACAGCTCATTATCCTGAAGCTTTTGCGCACGTGCAGGATATGCAAAGATACGTCTTAAATATGCCCCAAATAATACCCCCTCTACAGCCCCACATCTCTACAGCCCCACATCTCTACAGCCGCACATCTCTACAGCCCCACATCTCTACAGCCCCACATCTCTACAGCCCCACAGCTCTACAGCCCCACAGCCGCACATCTCTACAGCCCCACATCTCTACAGCCTCCCAGCTCTACAGCCCCACAGCTCTGCAGCCTGGTCGACAAGGTCAGTTACAAATGTTTGATGGACAGATCAGGTTGTTCAGGTCTTCGTTCTGTAAAGTATATTGTACTGAAAACATCCTATTGTTCATGCTATTGACAGATTTGGTGACCGTGCGTGAGAACTGAACGAGTTCATTCCATACATCCCTTCCTCGTTCTTGTTCTACAGACTCCAGAAGGTAAAACTAGTTTGTCCGGTAAACACTGGCTCAACCAAACAGGCTGGTCTGAAAATATTTACTAAGCAATAAGCATTCAATTTGAGTTGTTTACGCCTTGTCCCCTGACTGAACCGAAACATGCTGGTGGTTCTTGAGGTTCTGTTGATTGTGTGTCAATCATATGATGAACCCAGGGGCCTTCAGTCAACACCCACTTGGCAAGAGAGCCAGAAATCTTATTATAACAGTTGGTTAAGTTGCTGTTATTATCATCTTGCTGGTGGATTAGGTTTGGAAGGTTGGTAATTGAATATGGTTGCTTTTGGTTTATGTCACATTTGGCTTCCAGTGATTCTCTCACAGACAGATCATCTGTGGCGAGCGTTTTGGGTTGACAGGAAGGTTAGCTGCTGCTTTTCACAGAACTTTACTCATGTAGAGGTGACTGTAAATATTGAATAGTTTGTGCTCGGTTACCAATCATCAAGGAATACCAAGAAAATGTATTTTACAGTGTAACTAATGTTATCCCTTTCTGACAACTCTGTGTTTCATGTCAATTTTGTTCTACAGCGCATCTTGAAACTTTTACACAAGTTACATCTGATAGCTGCAATTCATCTGAGAGTAAGACAATATAAGTATATCAAAACATAAAAATATTAGTATTAAAAAGCCCAAGGTTGACCCGAACATCTTGGAGGACCAACCATCGTTCTTCTGTGTATTATGGTAGCCTCGGCTGTTTCTCTTTCTTCCTCTAATCACTCTGACCTCTGAGCTCTACAGCCCCACACCTCTACAGCCCCAGAGACCTACAGCCCCACATTACTACAGCCCCACACCTCTACAGCCCCAGACCTCTACAGTCCCACACCTCTACAGCCCCACACCTCTACAGCCCCAGACCTCTACAGCCCCACACCTCTACAGCCCCACATCTCTACAGCCCCACACCTCTACAGCCCCAGAGACCTACAGCCCCACACCTCTACAGCCCCACATCTCTACAGCCCCACACCTCTACAGCCCCACATCTCTACAGCCCCACACCTCTACAGCCCCAGAGACCTACAGCCCCACACCTCTACAGCCCCACAGCTCTACAGCCCCAGACCTCTACAGTCCCACACCTCTATTGTCCCACACCTCTACAGCCCCACAGCTCTACAGCCCCACACCTCTACAGCCCCACACTTCTACAGCCCCACAGCTCTACAGCCTCACAGCTCTACAGCCCCAGAGACCTACAGCCCCACATCTCTACAGCCCCACACCTCTACAGCCCCACACCTCTACAGCCCCAGAGACCTACATCCCCACACCTCTACAGCTCCACATCTCTACAACCCCACACCTCTACAGCCCCACACCTCTACAGCCCCACATCTCTACAACCCCACATCTCTACAACCCCACATCTCTACAGCCCTACAGTCCCACAGTTTTGAACAAAGGTGGGAGTCTTTATTCTGAAAACATAGATTGTTCATGCTGTTGACAGGTTTGGCAACAGTGAGTGAGAACTGAATGTCAGAGTTAATTCCATTCTTCTCTGTGTGTCCGTTTATTTGTCCTGAGTTGTCACTTTCCTTTCCTTGTTCTTGTTCTACACACTCCTTTAGTCAAGAAAGTGAAACTGGCCAAACAGGCTAGTCTAAAATATGTACTAACTTTTGAATTTGAATTGTTGATGCATTGTCCGCTGAATAAACATGTTTGGGTTAGACAGATATGCGGATGGTACTTGGATTATTCAATCAATCACATTTATTTTATAAAGCCCTTTATACAACAAAGTTGTCATAAAGTGCTTTTACAAAGTGCGTTCATTGTGTGTCTGTCAAATGGTGAACGACAGGGATATGGCCTACTGCGGTTGGGTTTTCATCAGAGATTACTCAGGAGGACAGAGTAGAGGTGATAATTATCCTCGGCTAGTTTGTGCTTCGTTACCAATCATTATTATTGCAATCGGCAGAAAACTAAACAAAATGTATTTTCCAGAGTAACTTTGTTTTATTTTTCTGACATTTGTATTTGCAAATTCACAGTATTAGAATAGTGTAGTTATTTTACAATAACCTGTTTGTTCTATCATTATTAAATATGCTCTGTATTCTCTGTTTTAATGTCCGTTTTGTTTTACAGGCCAGTTTGAGTCAGAAGCATAAGATGTCCTGTCCTGCTGATGGTAAGAAAGTATGTGGGGCACTCAAAAATATATAAAATATTAAAAAATAATTAAACAGCCAACAACATTAGACAAGGACGTTTAAAATACATTATGATTTATTAGGACTCAAACACCTTCTGTAATTTCATGGTCTGGATTTGGTGGGATGACCAGTCTTGTGTAGATTGAACGTCGTCTAGAACTGTCACAGTTTGTTGATGTAGTTTGAATATCTGGGAAATGCTTAGAACATCAAAACATCTTTCTTCCGAGGACCTCAGATATGTTTTTGATCTTAACTTTGTGTTCCCACTCCTCCTAATCGTTAAAACCAAAATTGAACAGGTTTCACATTTTTATGGAATTATTTTCCCATGTTACAGCTTAAAACTTTTGTAATCATTTGCACTTGTTTTGGTGCACCTGATTTTTCGGGATTTATTATTTAAGGAACTTATCACTTCAGTCTATTTTAATTGCATACAATGTTTGAAAGTAAAAACGACTCTGTGTGATAAGTTAAATTTAGTTTCCTCATCTGATAATGTGGTTGTGATTTCCATGTTCATTTTTGCTTATGTGACATTGTCCGCCACCACAAGGGGGTGCTAAAACACAGCAAACAAATGAAAGCTCATGCTAAATTCATCTCAACCAGACGAGCCAGACCTAAACTATTTTCTTTGGGAATGTTTACACATTCAATGAAGCGTACACACCGAGTCACACAGGTCAGGGCATAAGGTGTATGATTGGTTAAATAATAACAAACTACTTTAATGATCGACATAAGACATATTTTATAACTCAAATATAACTTAAAAATAACTTAAATATTTGCTAATAAAAAAAACAACACGAAGCCTTGGTAATCAAAATATAAATCATTTACGCCCACAAGAAGGTGATTGAACTAGGAAGCGACATCAGCAGGTTTCAGGTCACAGCCAAACTTTTAATCTGAGAACTTTGAGTCCAAGATAATCTCCCCCATCTGTTCTGTGTTCCAGGACACTGATGGGAGCTCACGTAGAGGGCGTTCATAAACCCTTATCCCAAAGTCTCTTTCTGAAGAGAACAATCCCGCTATTTGCAGCGCATATTCACCGGGTCGTTCCAGGCAAAACCTTGGCCCTGATAGCTACCGTAATGGACTTCTGGACAATGGCATCCTCAACCCCTGCGTACGTACTGCGTTAATTAAACTGAAAGTCATTAAAAAACGACTGCGTGTATTTGGGATTACGACCGTATCCGCGGCAATTAAAAAGATAACTGTCCCGTCCGGTAATTGAGCCCACTCTGTCACAACAGGAAAAAGGTTTTAGGTGTCCCAAACAGCGCCCTGTTTTCTCAAAAGAGCACCACTGTTGACCGGCTCTCCTTAGGCCCTAGTTAATGTTGAGCTACTAGGCTACCATTTGGGACGTTACATAGATGGGACGTAGTGTTCTAGGAGGACCGTAATGGACCTTGCGACGCTTATGGACGGATCCGTTGGCTCCCATCGTTCTCTGACACTTTCCTCTCTCGATCGTCTGACAGACAAAGACAGAGGACATCAATGGAAGGATGACGCTTAACTAATGATGTACGTTCTTGATACCATCTCTTCGTCGCGATTAGCGAGGAGCCCATTTAGTTGGTTCCCATAGCGATATCAGACACCAGGACAGGAAATGGAGGTTCCTGAGATGAACGGGCCGTAGACGGAAGTTCTGATGATAATTCTGTAGCTGCGGTGAGAGTTAGCGTGATAAAAAGTATAGTAATGCCATTAAAGATGATACTTATAACATGACATGAATATAGCATGAGTACTAATGCTTATAATAATGTGTACTTGCTTCAAGTTAGTTGGACACTAGGCAAACGCTCATCTACATAAATCTCACAAAAGTGACTTTTACTTTGATATATTCTGCTGTTGTTGATATGTAAATATTGCGTTGTCTTTCTCCGCCTCTGAGTGATCGCTCTATTTAAGGGTAAAACGGGCGATTGTAAAGACCTGAGCGACTTTGACACCTACCAAAACATTGACACAGACCAGGTTCACCCATTCATGGCTACGGTATTCCCTGATGACGCACCCTGTCACACTTCACGTTGTTCAGGAATGGTTTGAGGAACTTGATCACGTCGTTGTACCGGCTTCCGAATACCTCCGAGTCCAAAACCTCGGCGAGTCTGCGACGTTTTTGTGGCGGCACGTGGAGGACCAACGACATATTGGGCGGGTGGTCGTAAAGTTCTGGCTCGTCAGCGTTTATTCTGAGTGTGTCTGTCCTTCCGTCTGTTCGTCTGTAAATGATCCACACGGGTCGAACTCTCTATAGGACTTTGTAACGGGTTAAATGCTCAGGACGTGTTGTAACTGATCCACGGCCTTTAATTGCACAACCTTTAATTGCAATTATCACAGTGAAAACAATCAATAACGGGCCTCCCTCAAGTCCGGCCTCTCCTGTTTCACTATCCCCGTGTCTCAGTCTGCATCGCCAGTGTTTCACTCTCTCCAGCTCTCTCTCTCTCTCTCGCTCACACACGTCTAGAGGAGTAAGGGACGGGAGGTGGAGTGCGGGGGTGGCTGGCAATCGGAGTAGGTAGGAGCTGTAGGGAAGATGGTGGTGAGTGGCTGATTGATCCTCTGGAAGTGCTGTCCATCCATCTCTGTCTCCGATCCTGCTAGTGCCACTGCTGTCAGTGTGTACAGCTCTGTATGTCTGTGTGTCTGACTGTCTGTGTGTGTGTTTGTCTTTTATGTTCACACTGTGTGTCTGACTGTCTGTGTGTGTGTGTGTGTGTGTGTGTGTGTTTGTCTTTTATGTTCTCACTGTGTGTCTGACTGTCTGTGTGTGTGTGTCTAAATATGCAGGTGAGTGTTGGAGGACCCCTCACTTACGATGGTCTGCCCTCCCCCCCACACACACACACACGCACACACACACACGTGCAAACACACACAGCAGAAGTAATTAACAGTGGTTTGATTTATCAGTTTCCAGGCTGTGGTGTTGGTGGAGGTTGGGCTCACAGGCTTGATTTGTGAACCTAAATCATTCATTGTGTTATCATTCATCTAAACAGATCATCTATCTGGCTTATATTGTACATATACACTCCGGTACCAAAATCTGGGTTCACCTACCAATGTCCTTGTGTTCTTTCAAAACATCCATGGAATTATAACGTTGTAACTTCGTCCGCCCTGTGATTGTCATCCCTGTACATCTCTGCCAACGTGCCTACAGCCTGATGCCATCCTCTACCACCAGACACGATGGCAGGGATTAACGTCTCAATAAACTCCAGGTAGATAGCGATAGCTACTGATCTAGCCAAAAACAAACACTCGACAGGTCACAACGTCCGGTGATCGAAATAATGATACCAAACAAAATCGGCAAATCAATCTGTTTCTTTCTCCTTACCAAATTACCAATTGTAAAATGTATAAATGCTAGAAGTCTTTATAAGACGTATAGATCTATAACGTTCAGCTTAGGCTGCCTGCCGCCTGGGTGCCATGGCAACAGCCAAGTACAGTGATACACGCTAGCTGTGTGATGCAGGGGGGATTTTTATACGCACTTTATCAAACTATTATTTTTCCCCACCTAATGTAAAACGAATTATTAATAACTCAACATCTGCCAGGAAATATGGCAGTTTGTTATTTTTCGAAGTAGAGTTCTTACTCGCTGCACATTTCTACTTGTCAGGAATATTTGTAATAATTGCTCCCATAGGAAAAGGATTTTGTGTGTCAATTTGTGCTTTGGTATTTGTCTAGATGAAGTTAAATGGATTATACGGGGTTCCTATGAAATAAACTGTCACTTGCATCGAAATTATGAAGTAAAAGCACTGACTGAAATGAAGGAGGTGACGTCCAGTCTGCTCTTAGAACCCCTTCCCCTTAACCCCCCTGGCCACTACCAGCTCTGATACGTTAGACGTTTGTGGACATACTGAACTATAACTGGACATTGCCCTATTTGCACAACTGTACACACAATTACGTACTGCTAGACCTTGAGCATGGATACAATATTTTCCTAGAGGCAAATTTGTTTCTTCGTCTCGGCCTGTGTACCGAAGCTTACCGCTCGACGTCACACGTTAGGAAGGGGCGCGCGTGTTGAAAAACGCTCTTGCGCAAATCAAGTGTGAACAAAGCGTTGACATCATACGTTTCCCCAAATCCTACGTTTTCTCTGAAAGCATCTTGATATCAGGGGTTCTCAGGCAGATGTATTGTTGATTGTACTTGTGAGCGGGGTTTGAAGAAATGGAAAATAATCCATACCCCATTTCCCAGGCAGGTGTAGAATTACCAGTTGTGTTGGAGCAAGGTCGTTCTAAACACAGTGTTATAGTGTACGAGCCAGACAAAGGGAAATGCATATTAAATAAACTATTTTTATTTTAGTTCAATAGAAGTCTTTACTGTTACATGAATTACTGTTTAAAATGTCTCCCCCATGACTTCTTTAAAGGTGACAGGTAAAAGGTTTTACAATAATTCCTTTTAAATGCGTTATTCAATTATCTGCTTTGACACTCTGAGCAGCGTCGCAACACACCTTTTCTTACCTCATATCCGTTACCTTGTCCCAAGTGTTTATATTTTGCGTTTAGCCAAATTGGTTCACATTGTCACTCAGCTGTTCCGCACACTACACTGGCTCCCGGTCGAAGCACGCATCCACTACAAAACCATGGTGCTAGCCTATGGGGCAACAAGAGGAACCGCCCCCTCCTACATCCAGTCACTAATCAAGCCGTACACACCCACGCGAGCACTTCGTTCTGCCACCTCAGGCCTCTTGGTAGTGCCATCCCTACGGGAGGGCAACTCTCGATCTGCTCAGTCTAAATTGTTCTCCGTGCTTGCCCCGCAATGGTGGAACAACTCCACTCTGGAGATCAGATCATCGGACTCTCTACCAATCTTCAAAAAACGTCTAAAAACATTCCTCTTCAAATTGTACCTCCAGTAGCTCCATGAATGGAGCTCCACAACTCTCGACCGTTTGAAACTTCACTACCGAATCATTCTTCTATCTCTAGCACTTCCCCCTGCACCCGCCCAGGAACAATGTACTTATTGCCTTTTTGATGTGTGTTTTTAGCTATATGTGAAATGCCTGCACTTATTGTAAGTCGCTCTGGATAAGAGCGTCTGCTAAATGCGCAAAATGTAAATGTAAATGTAGCAAAAGATACACAGTCACACAGACACACAGACACACAGTCACACAAACACACAGTCACACAGACACACAGTCACACAAACACACAGTCACACAGACACACAGACACACAGTCACACAAACACACAGGCACACAAACACACAGACACACAGATACACAGATACACAGACACACAGACACACAGACACACAGTCACACAGTCACACAAACACACAGGCACACAAACACACAGTCACACAGACACACAGGCACACAAACACACAGTCACACAGACACACAGACACACAGTCACACAAACACACAGTCACACAGACACACAGACACACAGTCACACAAACACACAGACACACAGTCACACAGACACACAGTCACACAAACACACAGGCAAACAAACACACAGACACACAGATACACAGGCACACAGACACACAGACACACAAACACACAGTCACACAGACACACAGACACACAGTCACACAAACACACAGGCACACAAACACACAGACACACAGATACACAGATACACAGACACACAGGCACACAGACACACAGACACACAGTCACACAGTCACACAAACACACAGGCACACAAACACACAGTCACACAGACACACAGACACACAGTCACACAAACACACAGTCACACAGACACACAGACACACATTCACACAAACACACAGACACACAGACACACAGACACACAGATACACAGGCACACAGACACACAGACACACAGGCACACAGACACACAGACACACAGTCACACAGTCACACAGGCACATTTGATGCTAGGATTACATTTAGGATTAACGGTTGGGGAAAGTGTTCAGGTTTGGGATGAGGTATAATGTTAGGTTTAGTGTCTTTAGATCTAAATGTTATTGATATTCAGCAGGCAGTCTATAAAGCAACAACAGATTGACTCTCCGAATTAAGTCAGAAATAACACGTTGGTACAACAGAATGCAATCTTGTCCTGAATTTGAGGGGTTTTTTCTCAGTACATTACGAACATAAATCAATTTCTGTTTGGATGGAAACATCAACAGTGTAATCTATAGTAAAATATACATTTTATGTGAGACATTTGATAACAGTATTTATCTTTTTATTCAAAGAACACCTCCCAAGTCGCTTACAAAACCCACACATGAACAACGAGACAACATGATTGATGAAACTGCTCACATAAACACACCGGCAGCTTTCGAAACACATCATTGGAAATAACACGTTTTTCTAGGCATATAGTCAGAAGTAATTTCTCTCCTCACGATGTCTTTCTCTGTACCCTAAAACCATTCTAGTCCCAGTCACAACACACATAAATTCAGCACTGGAGAAAGCAGCAAAAACCCATTCGACCCACTTTTTTCAGAAGACAAAATATATTAATATGTTTCTGAAATATCATTATTCGTCCAACTCATGACAGACCCTGTGTTTTGCCTTCTTCCCCTTCCGGCCACACAATAGTTGGATATTCAGGTATGCACTTTATGTACTGTTTGCACTGTTTACATTATATGCACTGTCGACTCCCAGACTGGACCAAACCTGAACCTTGACATACAGTAAAGGCCGAGAGCTGTTTCAGATTCGGTCCGCTCCAGATGTTTGGGGATGTTTAAACCAAGTCTGTGGTCGACAGACGTTCACCCACGTAGAGCAAAGCCTCTTACTGGACTGAAAATACTTTTGTTCCATTGTACCGTGGCATTGATCTCAACTTCCACCGTCTGGTGCGGAGTGGGCCGGAAACCGGCAAACGGGATCCATTTATTTCTCAGAACATAATGCAAACCCAGCAGAACACATGTTAACAAGAAAACAAAAGCTACACAACTGTAGACATATCAGAAGATTAGAGGGGGGTTAGAAAACAATGGCAGTTGCTCCAAAAACTATTTGACATGTTTACCTCGTGGCACTGATAATAACAAATGTGATATTCCGATCCACAACCCCTACAGGCTGCTGAAACGGGAAACAGCCGTCTCCGTATATCCAGAAGGACAGTCCCTGGTCTGTGATAATCCCACTCCAGTACCATTTTTAAACTGGGAAACTTCTTCGAAAAGGTGATAAATCATATTTGGATTCTCGGCATGCACCGGCCAGGTCGTTCAGATCTACAGAAGTGTCCGTAGATGGAATGGTGCCTGGTGAACGGGCTGTTTGTGAAGAATGGCCTTGAATGCCGATCGTTTCGGTACACGGGGGTCGGCACCGGTTCTATAGGGGGTTTGTGGACGGAGCCTCGGGATGAGTGTTAAAGTGCTACCCTCATCCCCCGTTCAATATTTCCAGCGTATCCACGGAGAACCTTGTAGATGGTCATTAGAGTTGATTGTCCATCTGTCCAGATAAACCAGGCAAGACAATGTGCCTGTGTGCATCCGTGTGTATGTGTGTCTGTGTGTTTCAGTGTGTGTGTGTCCGTGTGTGTGTGTGTGTTTCAGTGTGTGTGTGTGTGTGTGTGTTTCAGTGTATGTGTGTCTGTGTGTTTCAGTGTGTGTGTGTGTGTGTGTGTGTGTTTCAGTGTATGTGTGTTTCAGTGTATGTGTGTGTGTGTGTGTGTGTGTGTGTCTGTGTGTTTCAGTGTATGTGTGTGTGTGTGTGTGTTTCAGTGTATGTGTGTCTGTGTGTGTGTGTGTGTGCGTGTGTGTGTGTGTTTCAGTGTATGTGTGTCTGTGTGTTTCAGTGTATGTGTGTGTGTGTGTGTGTGTGTGTGTGTGTGTTTTTTAGTGTGTGTGTGTGTGTGTGTGTGTGTGTGTTTCGGTGTGTGGCTTTGAGACTGACGTAAGTTCATTTGTTCTGAGATTGTGGTTAAAAGGCACACATACAATGACTGTGATGCTTGTGCATTACTGTGACATGTAAGCAGAAACACATAAGCAACCCTTTCCCAGGTGACAGAGAACGGCAACGCAGGAAATGATCAAACTCTGTCAGCAAGAACAGGCCTTCGAGAACTACACAGACAGGGATATTATTATAAAGTTACAGTCTATAAACGCCACGGAAACAAAGGGTTGTCAGTTCAATTGTGACACGTCTGTATATCCGTGATAACACAAAGTTGAAAGTAAATCTACATTTTATTTTGGGGGCATGTGTTTACAATTTAAAGCTTTGGTTTGTGTGTTCGTCGGTTTAAAATTCATTAACTCTGTATCTTGCACTCTTGTGTTCTGTGTATTTATTGTGTAACTGTGTGTTGTCCTGCACTTTTTTTGAGAATTTGTTCTTAATCGGCCTACCTGGTTAAATAAAGGTTAAATAAAAAAATAACAAATATATTTAAAAGCTGCATGAAAAACCGAAATCTTTCCGGGTGAGTATGTCCCTGGCACATCGTAGCAAAATGCACCCATCAAACCCAACTCCCTGCCATGCTAATCTGCCAGTCTCTCTCTTCCCTCTGTGGGCCCAATTAAATATTAAACTACATTCCACCAACCACGCCAAGAACCAGTAGCATACGAGATGTGTTGTGAGTGTTACCATGGGGCTCTAGCCACCTTAGCCTACCCAGAGACAATCAGCAAGCGTTTGGGGTCCATGAAATCTCTATTAATCATTAATATGACTGCCCCTTCGAGGTGGAACTCTGGAGTTATCGGTGGATTCTCACATTCTCTGTTTTCAACGCATCTCTGTCTTTCTCTCTGATCTGTGACCCTGAGCCAACTCGATTCTCTAACGAATAACCTAGAGCTGATTATTCATCTCGCCCTCCTACCAGCCAATCCTCAGGGAGTTGGCAAACCTGAGCTGTTCTAGAATTTCCTTCTCCAATTGTCACACCAGAGCTGTTCTAGAATTTCCTTCTCCAATTGTCACACCAGAGCTGTTCTAGAATGTCCTTCTCCAATTGTCACACCAGAGCTGTTCTAGAATATCATTCTCCCATTGTCACACCAGAGCCGTTCTAGAATATCATTCTCCAATTGTCACACCAGAGCCGTTCTAGAATTTCCTTCTCCAATTGTCACACCAGAGCTGTTCTAGAATTTCCGTCTCCAATTGTCACACCAGAGCTGTTCTAGAATTTCCTTCTCCAATTGTCACACCAGAGCTGTTCTAGAATATCATTCTCCCATTGTCAAACCAGAGCTGTTCTAGAATTTCCTTCTCCAATTGTCACACCAGAGATGTTCTAGAATTTCCTTCTCCAATTGTCACACCAGAGCCGTTCAAGAATGTCCTTCCCCAATTGTCACACCAGAGCTGTTCTAGAATTTCCTTCTCCAATTGTCACACCAGAGCTGTTCTAGAATATCATTCTCCCATTATCACACCAGAGCTGTTCTAGAATTTCCTTCTCCAACTGTCACACCAGAGCCGTTCTAGAATATCATTTTCCAATTGTCACACCAGAGCCGTTCTAGAATTTCCTTCTCCAATTGTAACACCAGAGCTGTTCTAGAATATCATTCTCCCATTGTCACACCAGAGCCGTTCTAGAATATCATTCTCCAATTGTCACACCAGAGCCGTTCTAGAATTTCCTTCTCCAATTGTCACACCAGAGCTGTTCTAGAATTTCCTTCTCCAATTGTCACACCAGAGCTGTTCTAGAATTTCCTTCTCCAATTGTCACACCAGAGCTGTTCTAGAATATCATTCTCCCATTGTCAAACCAGAGCTGTTCTAGAATTTCCTTCTCCAATTGTCACACCAGAGCCGTTCTAGAATATCATTCTCCAATTGTCACACCAGAGTTGTTCTAGAATTTCCTTCTCCAATTGTCACACCAGAGCTGTTCTAGAATTTCCTTCTCCAATTGTCACACCAGAGCCGTTCTAAAATATCATTCTCCCATTGTCACACCAGAGCTGTTCTAGAATTTCCTTCTCTAATTGTCACAGCAGAGACGTTCTCTTTTCCCTGCCTGTGGCTCTCCAGCTCCAATCTCCCTCTCTCAATGATAGATGGAGGACCGGTCAAAATGCAGACACAGTTCCCAGGGACAGCAGACCAGCAGACCAGCAGCTGAAAAGATAGCCCAAATGTTTCAGTGTCCAGTGTATTTCCCACCATGCCAGACACCTGCAACAGATGGGTAAACATTTACAACCCACCACTAGATCAAGGGTCGCTACCCAGAGAGAATGGACACGAAGTCAAGGTCTAATTCTCTCTCTCTTTCTCTCAGACTAATGAGGCGATTTACATGAATACCCTGACGGGCCATATAGTCCTGGAGCCCGGCCGGTTCCTCCGTGAGAGCCCATGGCGTGCCAGGCAGTGCCATCCCGTGCCACACTATGCCATGCTAGTCGCTAGCTTTGCACAATTAATCAGGCTGCAGCAACAGATGGAGACAACTGCTGCTGAGGCCTCAGATACAGACCAGACCCTTTTCACCTGACTATGAATTATTAGGTGTTTGTCAGAAGGCAACATGTGACACAGGCTGTATGCCGAAATGCTTCTCGAATATTGTGCATGTTTTCATTTCACACCGATGCTTATTTCTCAAGGTTTCTCTCTTAGCGTGGACGTTCTACAAAAGCGCCCGGAGATTGATGAACGCCACCGTCCTCTGGCTCTTTCTTCACTTGTCTGGTGCATCCACAGTCCAAACAGCACGCAAGCATCCATCTAATGTGCGTTGTCCAGATAGGACTCACTACCAGGTAACACACACACACACAATCATGTGTGGAGCAGAGATGCCGAGCAACCCAGGGAAATGCATTGGGGTACTGACGGTGAATCCAAATTCGCACCCGGACCTGGCCTTGGTCGGGGCGGGGGTGGTGTGGTGGTGCAGTGATGTGGGGGTGCGGTGGTCTGCCGGTGCTGGGGTGCGGGTTTGGGGGCAGTAGCGCCTAACACACTGTTAATCACACGTTCCGTAGTGCATTTTCGTTTTTTTTTCCGGATAAGAGCTCATTAAGACTCAATCATTCCGGGATTCCGCAACGGGAGAACTCATTTCCAAGCCGGCTTTATCTACGCAGCGTTGTCATAATTGTAATGGAATTCAACATGCCTTCCTTTCGTGATGAACTATAAGAGATTACCGAAACACAGTAACACCAAGTCAATACGACAACAAATGAGGATGATAGGGGCATTAGGAGCAATTTCATCGATGAGTGCCCTTATCGTCGTGGCAATAAGTTCCTCAAACCGCTCTGACAGTATGTACGGCGCCACATACATGGCGTTTACGCGCATCTATTACTCGAAATATTTGGACGTTAGGCTACATTCCGTTCTAATCGGAAGTATTGATTTTGAAATTGCATTTTCGTTTGGGTCCCGTTCCGTTAGCTCTTGGCAGGAAGGTGGCACTGGCTATTCTTCTGCCTTGTACACTGTAAACCCCAATAAGGTCATAGTACTCAAAACTTTTGCGGAAACTGATTACATAATAAGTTTTGAGGTAGTTAAGTTAAACATTTTAAGTACAATGTTTTTAAAAGTTACAATGTAATCAAACTTAAAAATTATCATTTTAATTTTTATATTTTTTAAGTTCACCGTGCTTAAAAATATTGTTTAACATAGGCAAATGTTTTGGTTCTCCATACTTAATTATTTTGATCCAATGGTACTTAATTAAATAGAAATCTACCAACTCAAAAAATATACCTGTGTATAACCCACAAACTAAAGAAATCTACAAGTAAAAATTACAAAACACAATAACTTCAGATGTAAAAAAAAATCGTCGTAAAATTGTTATATACAAACATGTCAAACAGCAGTCACTTTTTATAACTCTGTTAAAGAGGTGTCCAAACATGTGCCATGGTGCGGTGACAGAAGTCACATACTAGTTTTACCACCTACCCACTAGCTGTACGTGAGGTAAGCAGTGGAATTACCCAGTGAAGTATTAAGTTGGAATGAAAACCTACATAGACACAGCACAATTAACCTCTGCTCTAGCTACAAATAGAACTAAAATATTGTTAAACTTATTAAGTATATGGTTGTGCATTTTACTGTGTGTGTTTGTGTGGCTGTATGTATGTGATTGTGTGTGAACATATGCATCTCTAAATATCAAACAGGAACAAGATAATCAGGAACTGAGCATCTAAAAGTGCTTAATATAAAAACTATGGCCTGATTCATAAAACAGCATTAGTAGCAGCCATGACCATCAAAGTGAAAATTAAATTAAAATAATACAAAAATAAATAAATAAAATATATGCTGTTTGTAAAAACCTATAAATCGCACGTCATTTTAGGATTCAGAGCACCAAGTTGGTGTACAAATGTATAAACAACAGCAACAACAGTAGATAGGTGGGCAAGACATAATCCGCCAAATGTAGTTTCAAATGCTTTGACTAACATGGTTTTCAACTACGTACTATTAAGTTACTATACAGGGAACCCCGAAAACACAACAACATTGTACATCAATTTGGTGTCTGTAAACACAACTCATTTTTGATACTCAGTATGCTGGGTTTAAGTGGTTTGCCATCATCAAGACCCATTAAGATTATCTGGATGAATGTAAACGTGTGAATGAGTTTCTTGGGATAGTACAAAATGCAATGCATACATCAACCCAAACAAAAATGCAAATGCATCAGCCAAGTTGGGATATCCCTCATCACAACATCGTCTTCCACAACAATAGAAATGCTTGCAGGACTGAAATGAACTGGATCTGCAGTGTCCTCTGTGACTGCTGTGACCAGAGCAACAGGAGTGTTAATGATGCCAGGCTCATCTGACTCCTCCACCTGAAAGACACAGAGGGTGCTACTGTTACACAACAACTGCATGTACACTCACTGGCCAACTGATCAGGTGCATGTGTGTAACTCAATCCAATAGAACAGCTCTCCTTTAAATTAAATTATACGTTTATGAATTTTATATAGATATACTTTAGTCATTGTTAGAGATACTAATAGTTCTGTGAAGATACTGAATACTTACATTCAAAGTCTTGAAGAACTGTTGGTCCTCCTCTCGCAGCTATACCGGGAGGGCACGAAGTTGGTCTTGTAGGAACAGATGAAACAATCAATATGAAACCCATCAAATTGTGCCATCAACCTCTTTACAAAATGTCATGTGTTAATGTAACTTACCAATAAAGTTGCTTTCTGGTTGGTCTGGTGACAATGTAGGTCTGCACATGCACACGAAAACAGATATTCAATTTTTAAAACACTTTTGATTAATTTACTCAAGGACAAAGCAAAAATAAGTTTTTTTTAGATACTATTACAACTCAACTTGCAAAAAACAATCAAAGTCTTCAGTGCCCATGCATTTACTGCTGACTGCCTAAATTAACAAGACCAAGGCTGACCCCGAAACAGTGAAGCACTTGAGCAAGAGTGCAAATAACAATATTATCAGATTTCATAATACAGATGGAGTCTTATCTGCTTTATGCTTTGATATTATGAAATCACACAGATTGTGTCTGCTTCTGCTCTTCCAACACTTTTAAATGAATTGTCTGACAACACAGAAACCATTTTGTTACACTTCCACTAACATTATTCACAAACATTAGCTCAGGATGTAGTGTAAGGCAAGCTTTATATGCTAATGAATTAGGCTCCAAATAAAATAATTGGTGAAAAATAGGTTACAACCTAAATTAACATTTGAGTCACCTTGATTTTGGGGGATGCTCAATGCACTTCTTCAACTTCAACCTCTGATGATAAAAAGTTTGTTAGGTTAAATGAAAACTTGCATATACAATACACTCAAAAACAGAAGGACTATCGCTTGCTGAAAATAGTTATTGACTAACGTTAACATTATTACATTATACGACATTAACAGTAGACAGGATATTATCTGTCACTAGCAGGCGGACTGACGGTAATTGCGGTTTCGGCACCTAAAAAAATGCGCGCGTCAAAAAATGCGCGCGTCACCGTGAAGCTGCTTGCTTGCAACTTATTTATTGAAAATAGCCTCGTCTGACAGTCAAATATCACGTGTAATATGATATTCTTAAAACTTTACAACAAGCAAAGTAGTTAAGAGTGTTTTGGTTTACTTACAAGTTGTTAAATGCAGCATAACCCGTCGCTCGCTAGGGTAGCCATCTTCGATAGACTTTTCAGATAACGTCAGTAAGGGCCACACGTCATGACGTCATAACACGTGATCGACAGTACACTTAAAAATAGTGAGTGATCCAGCCGTGTTCACTCAGAAATGCTTAGCCACACAAACTTAAAAATGCATATTTGTTCATAGACATTAATAGTTTAGAGGTGGATTAACTCAGCAAGAGATTTTAACTGTAGTGACCTCAGTTTTTTTAAGCTAGTAGTACTGTTCGGGCTTACTGTGTAGGTCAACGGACGGTCACATCATCAACGGTTCCTGGAGATCCACCATCCAAGGGCTTTCTCTCCAACCGCAGTCGAAGACTACCCTGGCTTGGCTTTTCCCCGCTGATTATTTAAATCAGGTGTGCAACGTAAGGGTTAAACAGGAACCCTACAGGATGTTACCTCTCCAGGAACCGGGTTTTTTGGAGCAGCCCTGATGTGGACATAAATCCAACATGAATCCAGTGCACAAGACCTCAGACTGGAGCCATGATTCAGATTCCCAATGCCAACAACAGAATTAACACTCGAGTGGCATCAAATCTGTGGATGTCCTTGAGCGGCAGAGCCGAAGCCCTGAACCCTGTGGAATTGAACCCCGTGAAATATCTGTGCAGAGACCAACAGGTTGTAGTTCACTGACGCTCCCAATCCAATTTAACAAAGCCTGAGAGGATCTACTATGAATAATGGTCAGAACTGCCCCAAATCCAGGTGTGAAAAGCTGGTAGAGGCAAACCAGATTTAAAGCTGCGATCGCTGCCAAAAGAACTGCTACAAAGTACTGAATAAAGGGAACATTTCTGTAAATAAAAGTTAATTTTTTTAAATAGATATTTTGTATTCAATAAATGTGCACACATTTTTAAAAACGTTTAGTTTGTCATCATGATAAGTGGATATTGGCAAACATTTTATAAAAAACAATAAAAACAGTTTTTAACACTACAAAATGTAGTGAAGAGGTCTCAATACATTACGGATACACCTTGTATAACTGTGAACTTTACAACGGTCTTCGATAGAACTGATATGTTAAACGTAACTAATGAGAATTCTATTTAATGCAAACAATTTTGATCTTAACATTTTTTTAATCTTCATCTTTAACATGGCCACACTTTGGCTGCTCCCATTTGACCTGTTTCATTAAATTGTCCAAAAGGTTTTGTTATTACGATTCAGAATACAAAGTTGCTGCTGCAAAATAAATATGTTAATCTAAGAGACAAATAAATATTTACGTGCCAGTGTGTGTTGTCTGTAAATAGGAGAGAGGGGTGACAACAAAGTGCAGAAAGGATGGAGATTCAGGGAAAATCAAAACAGGAGGAAACCAGAAATGAAGGAGAGAGTGAACCCAGGATGGACAGAGAGACATGTGTGAGTAATAACAGAAGACAGGCAGAGTGACATACAAACCGGTGGCCAACATACTGTCTCTGGTGGTGGACGGTGATAGAGATGGATTAAGAGGTGGGAGATGTTTAAATTCAATGCATTCACTGCAGATGAATGTCTTACCGTCCGATATTCACGCAGCATGTCTGGTGATGACGGTTATCATCGGGCATATCGTATCGGATAATCGGTTGATAGATGACAAATATAACCGTGCGCTCTCTCCCTTTATTATAAGCCAAGTGCCTGTATGCGTTAGTTTATAGACCCCAATGTTACTTTAACAGGGCTGTTACTATAACAGGGCTGTTTACCCCCCCCCCCTCTCTCGCCCACACACACAAACACGTAACAAATAAATACAATGCTATAATTATAATAATGATGATATATTTATTCTAAAAGCCACTGGGTGTAAATCCTCCAGGGAGTCTCACAGACTCTCACTGGGTCTTCATATTCTATACGGTCCCACCGGTTTAGTCACCCGATGTGAAACACGTGTGGTCCAATCCGAGCTCGTCTATTCCGGCATCAAATCGATCGATTATCAGGGAAACGCGATAGAGTCGCTCGGTCCTCCGAACCAGCCGGTGTTACTGTTGGAATTGGGTCGACCCGGTTCTGCTCGTTGGAACGGGTGATGTCCTCGCATCCCACCCGCCAGGGGGGTTTATGATTGCGGCATCGGCGCTGTTTAGGGGGGCATGGATGTTCCTCTTTAACCCTTAATGATCCCCGCCGCAACCACTGGGTTCTCAGGGCGAATATAACCAGGCTGTTTTGACGTCTTGCCTGATCATCACTAGAACCATCACTATAACCACGAGAACCGGGTTTGGACCGGTGGGATTTAGGAGACCCCGATGGGATGTGATGCTGCATGGCTCCTCCCGCAGATGACTTATAACAGCATCGCAGGGAACCAGTGGACCAGTTTGGTGGTGGTACCGGCATCTGATTGAACCGCTCCTGGATCAGCATCCCGACAGGACTTACACGCAACCCGGGGGGGTTGGGGTGGATGTGGTGCTTATGGGACTTGTGTTTACAGGGGAGACACAGAGCTGCGTGTACCAATTGCTGAAGTGCAGCCAGGCTTATATGGGAATACGTGCGCTATACGCGCGTACACGTGGGACGCGTGGTTTGGGTTTGGACTTATTATCACATCATGTTTGAATTAATATAGTGCACGGAAAAAAACACCTATATTCGGGAATAATTTGCAGTGTTTATTGTGTCTAGGGCTCAATATACTTTATTATACTTTATTATATTTATTATATTTTATTATACTTTATTATCGATGAGAAACATATTGGCATCCGGACGTATTAGGAGGGCGTGAACTCCCCCGGATCAGCCGACCTCCCTGGTGTTAGTAGAACCCCCTCCTCACTCCTCACAGCCGGTTCCTCCGACCCTGTCCCCATCACACCGGGGTGATATAACCCCTCGTCATGGACCTCAAAGCGGAATCCGAAGAGATGGTGGAGTCCTTGAACCAGCCGGCGCCCATTGAGGTGTTCGCCAGCAGGTCCACCCTCCACGGCATCTCGCACATGTTCAGCTACGAGCGCGTGTGCGTCAAGCGGTGCCTGTGGGTCCTGTTCTTCCTGGGCTCTCTCGGGTTCCTGGTGGTGGTGTGCGTTGACCGCGTCCAGTTCTACTTCGAGTACCCCCATATCACCAAGCTGGACGAGATCTCGGCACCGCTGATGGTCTTCCCGGCTGTCACCTTCTGCAACCTGAACTCGTTTCGCTTCGGCCGGGTGACGCGCAACGACCTGTACCACGCTGGAGAGCTCCTGGCTTTACTCAATGGAAGGTATGTGTGTGTGTGTTTGGTTTTCTGGAGAGCTCCTGGCTTTACTCAATGGAAGGTATGTGTGTGTGTGTGTGTGTGTGTTTGGTTTTCTGGAGAGCTCCTGGCTTTACTCAATGGAAGGTATGTGTGTGTGTGTGTGTTTGGTTTTCTGGAGAGCTTCTGGCTTTACTCAATGGAAGGTATGTGTGTGTGTATGTGTGTGTGTGTGTGTTTGGTTTTCTGGAGAGCTCCTGGCTTTACTCAATGGAAGGTATGTGTGTGTGTGTGTGTTTGTTTGGTTTTCTGGAGAGCTCCTGGCTTTATTCAATGGAAGTTATGTGTGTGTGTGTTTGGTTTTCTGGAGAGCTCCTGGCTTTATCAATGGAAGGTATGTGTGTGTGTGTGTTTGGTTCTTCTGGAGAGCTCCTGGCTTCACTCAATGCAAGGTATGCGCGTGTGTGTGTTGGTTTTTCTGGAGAGCTCCTGGCTTTACTCAATGGACGATATATGCTTGTGTGTATTTGGTTTTCTTCTATGGGCACCGTTAAACACCTGTTTGATCCATTTTGTGTTACTAGGTGCTCTGTTCTTGTCAGCATTGGTATTTGCCTCTTCCGATGTGTACAGTTTTCAGTACAAATATATTGTTTGTAAACAGTATAACCACAACGTGACAACTGGGTTGAACATAGTCAAGTGACCAAAACAACGGTCAAACTCATTTCAAGACACTTCATTGGCTGTTGTCTGACTGCAACTTTTAAAACCTTATATTGGTCCTTATACATTAATCTCCATTTCTCCATTAATTTCACGCTGCAGGACTTGTGTTTGCGTGTGTTTGCGTGTGTGTGTGTGTCCCAGCTTGTGTGTTCGTGTTGGAGTTTAAATATGTGTGTGTGTGTGTGTGTGTGTGTGGGTAGAGGCTAATATGTCCCTGCATAATATCATCATTACTAATGTGCAAAAAGCATAGCGTTTACGTTTAACGGTATTGAATTCCCACACACGACAGCACACTCTGAATTCAGAAGTAGCGACCCGTCCTGTTATCTGAAAGTCAGCATGACACACAGCCGGGCCACAGAACACCAGTCAGCATGTAAACTAGACTGTCAGAATCTGTATTATTTCACCTGAGAGGTAGCGGACAGGGTTCATAAGACGAGCAAATACAGCTCTCCATCAATCATATTTGTATACATGATAATATCGATAGATGATAATATCTATAATATGCATTGGACACTGACCAAGATGTAGAGTTTTATTAAACAACTGTAGTATTTATTCCCAGGACACTGCTAATGTACTTCCCATGTAAAAGGTCTAAAGGAATTTCTATTTTAAATAGCCTGATTGAAATGATTCTAATTGGATCATCCCCCATTTTTACTTCTTAAATCCCATTGGAGGAGAAGTAATTGGGGCGGAACTATTGTTTTTCCTCCAATGGGTTTTGAGATAGAAACAAGGGTACACAATTCAAAAATCATTATCATATTTAAAAATCATTATCATATTAAAAAATCATCAACATCCTTTTAATACATCATTATAATATTCACACATCATTATCATATTCATACATCATTATCATATTCATACACATTGAAATTGTTTGACGTTTTCCTTTCAATGTGGTTGTACGATTTTATTTTGCCAATCATTGATCCCCGAAAAATGAAAAGCAAAAAAAGAAGATGTCTTCCGAGGCATATATTTGTTGTTCAGAGGTTGTGGTTTTGTGTATTCTGAGGAGAATCTCATACGTTTATCCACAGATGTAGTGTCTCTGTGCTATGTAAAGGCAATTCCCCTGGAACGTAAGACAGCAATGTACTATTTCTGATAACAGCTCTCGATCCTGGGATTTCAGAACCAGTTCCCTCACACACCTGTCGGGTTTAAGAAATTCAATTGATTCACTTTCAATTTCACCCCTTTCACATCTTTCCTCCATCACTCTTTATTTCTCCCTTGATAGACGACAAACATGGCCGCCAACATAAAAGGCCTATTTACCTTCGCAGGCGCTTATTTCAATGGTTGCGATCATTGCCTGTACTAAGGGAATAAGCTGTTTTTTATTCCAGGTAGAAACGCTAGAGCATGGCATCGCCATCTTCAACTAGGTCATTCTGGACGAGTATATTACATTTGACATATAAGGTTTCTACATAACCTGAAGTGTTTTTAGAATGGTGTTTGCTGTTGCTTCAGAGAAGTCATGTCTCTTTACAACGTTTAACCCCCCGCGCAAAGTTTGGTAATGAAATGGTATTGTAGATTTCCGCATGACGTTTTTACTTTTGTTGTACGTCATCAACTTCTGCAGATGGTGTTTTGTGCTGGTGTACTGTGTGGTTGATTCCTTTTCTATCAAAACGTGCGATACGCACCTGCACTCACAATCGCGCACACACACACACACGCACTGCCATTCATTGAGTATAGCAAAGTCCTTTGCTGCACATCGTTCCGTGTGTATTTTTAGCGTATTGATCTACACAGCTATTTAACTTAAGGGCCTCTCAGAACACAGCCTCTCTGGTGAAAGGCTACATGAGAAAATGTCACCCATACAATCTCAATCTGTCTTTCTTTCTCTCTCTGGAATCCTCCCTTTCCCCATCTACCTATCTGTCTATCTATCTATCTGTCTATCTATCAATCTATCTATCTATCTATCTATCTATCTATCTATTTATCTGTCTACTATGGATGCACAAATTTGAATGAAATGTGTTGGCCGAAATGGGTAAATGTGTAAATTGGAGTCGATGTTCTTTCACTCATTATATTTTATCATTCATTTCCGGTTTAAGTAACTCTACATTTAGAATAATAAAAGTCATTCTCTCAATGAAGTAAGGTCTTTTTGAGGAATATTTCTCACAGTTGAGTAGCAAGGCTCTGCTTCTACTCGCAATGGCCTCACACATACGTATCTTTGGCTATTCATATTTTTATTAATTTCATTACATCTGCCATTCTGTGGTCACTCAGATTGTGAGGTAAAATATCTGTCCATCTATAACAGAGACTATCAGGAAAATCCAATTGTCTATTTGGGACGAGATAGGAATTCAGGCTGATATTGCATTTCGTTTTCTCTCCTTTACTTGCTCTTTCTCTTTTCTGTCTTCTCTCTCCTCTCTCTTTAGTGTCTTTTTTGTTTTCTTCTCTCTCCTCTCCTATCTCAATTTCTTTCTTTTTCCTCTCTTTTCTCGTTCAGTTCACTTATCTTTTTCTTGTCTCTTGTCCATACACACGTCACGCACTTCTCTACTCTCTCTCCGTCTGTCTTCTTTCACTCGCCATTCATTCCTTCCTCCTGGACTCTTATTACCCAGAAACCCCCATTATCGCAGATTCTATTCCAATTCTCATGGATCTTCACTTTTACTTTTTTGCAGCAATAGCATGCCCGGCTATACACTCAAACGGCCCACAATGCACCAGAAACATTGCCTTTGCCACGGTGGCTGCACTTCTGTGAGAATGACAAGCCGACGAAACAGTGGCAAATCGGTTCCATTTCCAGGAAGTAGTGAACTTGACTTTTGTCATGTGTTCACTTGAACGGGGGTCCAATGTCCGTCACGCCAGAACCTGTATAGTTACCCAGCAAGTGAAGAGAACCAGCTTTAATTTAAACTGTTGCTCTTTCCTTTATCTCACCATGGGACATTTCTTTCTGGCTCTTTATTTTCCCCCCATTTCTTAACTGTTTATCTCTCTTCATCAATCTGTTTTTCTTTCCCTCTCTATGACCTGTTATTCGACACTCACACAAGCAAACCGACACACACAACAGACACACACACACACACACACACACACACACACACACACACACACACACACACACACACACACACACACACACACACACACACACACACACACACACACACACACACACACACACACAGACTGTGTGTGTGACCTCTCTGTGTTCCTGCATTGCTAGCCTGGGAAAAGTGTTACACGTAAATGTATTGTGTTTGATTCCCTCTAGACCGTCCTGAGGGAGGTAAGAAACCTCTCTTGTAGTTTGAAAAGCTAGGATTGCGCAAAGGGTTTGTTTTTGTCTTTTTCTCTGTCAGCTTTAGAGAGTCGACCCCGGTTGACGGTCGACCCCGTGTGCTATAAAACAGATGTTGTTGTTGCACAAATGTCAAAACAGTTGTTGTGTATCAAATAAAAATCACAAAGAGAGGCAGAACAACAGCCGTACCTGCAGGCAGAATGAGAAGAGAGGGAGAGAGAGAGTGGCAGAGAGTGTGAGATTTATTATTTTAATTTCTAGTGTAGAGAATCAAACGGTCATTGTTTCGAAGAACCAAAAAGACACTGGCTGTGTGCCCAGAGGGTCTTTCCAAGTATTTATTTGTCCAAATACCCGTTAGTCAACAGCACTGGGGCCACCCTACTAAAGGTAACCAAGGGAGATGCATTGGAGTCTCGGAGAATTGTACATGAACCTAAAACATATTTTTTGTGAGTGACAGTACATCTGCTGCAGTCGCAGCATGAGTTAGGCTGTCTGGACACGATGGGCCAACAAACTGATGATGCATGTGGCACAGCTGGGAGTCAAGTGGAAACTAATGTAGGATGTTCATTCAGTCAGTTCTCCTAAATAGCCGGCTGTTGATTGCTGCAAGAATCTTGAGACGAGTCTGCCGAAGTTGGGGCTCTGAAAGGGATCGAATTCTTTTTACAGATGTGGTGGAAGGACTTAGTTTATGACTTATCGTGAGACAACTGAATAGTCTGCTACTCAACTCTCTGTGCGCTACAAATGGAAACGTGATGTCACCCCTTCCTCATTGGGCAGTGGCCTGGTTCCATTTCATTGAAACATTTGATATTTATAAAAACCAGGGTGAAATGAAGTTGACAATAAAAAAACCTCTACTTCCTGCTGGTGGCTTCAGGATTTTGCTCTTTAATCTTTTACAAAACTCGGTTACGCTGGCTAATGATCAGATGCTTTAAGAAAATCAATACACAACATAGAAGATATAGAAGATATAGAAGATATAGAAGATATAGAAGATATAGAAGATATAGAAGATATAGAAGATATTGCATATGAAGTGATCCAACCCTGTGCTCGGCAGGATATAAAACATCATTATAGTGTATAGAGATTTCAGCGAAGACATCAACAGCAAAAGAGATTCAGCCCTAAACAGAAATCCTTGGGCAGTTCCCCCAAGGTGACGCAACAACACCTGCCTTAGTGATGTTTAAAACAAATCATGTAATCTTTGAAAATATCCCAGGAGGATGTTTGTTCAAATACACCAGCAAAGTCAAAGTCCCCATGCAGTCTTTTTCTATGCTATTTGAGGGTATTACGGAGTCAAGGTTCATGAAGTATAGAGGAGAGGAAAGACTGTTTGAGGTTATGACAGAGTCAAGATACTTGGAGGAGAGAGGAGAGGAAAGACCATGTGAGGATATGACAGAGTCAAGATACTTGGTGTAGAGAGGAGATGAAAGACCATGTGAGGATATGACAGAGTCAAGATACTTGGTGTAGAGAGTAGAGGAAAGACCATGTGAGGATATGACAGAGTCAAGATACTTGGAGTAGAGAGGAGAGGAAAGACCATGTGAGGATATGACAGAGTCAAGATACTTGGAGTAGAGAGGAGAGGAAAGACCATGTGAGGATATGACAGAGTCAAGATACTTGGTGTATAGAGGAGAGGAAAGACCATATGAAGATATGACAGAGTCAAGATACTTGGAGTAGAGAGGAGAGGAAAGACCATGTGAGGATATGACAGAGTCAAGATACTTGGAGTATAGAGGAGATGAAAGACCATGTGAGGATATGACAGAGTCAAGATACTTGGAGTAGAGAGGAGATGAAAGACCATGTGAGGATATGACAGAGTCAAGATACTTGGTGTACAGTACCTATATTTATTAACAATGTAGCTGTGTTTTTATCTCTCTCCTATATGCTAGTGGTGTCTAAAAATGTAAGTGCTTTTGGCTTTTAATCCAATGTATCACCATCTCTCTTCCCTGTGATTGGTTCGGAGTCCGGAGCAGTGGCGAGGGATAACAAACCACCACAGACATTATTGTGCTTGTGTACGGGTGCCTTGTCCCTTCTGTCCCACTGCTAAAGCTGGAGCTGGAACTGAATTCTTAGCAACAAAACCAGTTCTTAAGTGCTCTCCGTGTCGCTGGCGCTCGAGCCATAATTCAATTTGGTCCAGGAATGCTGTTGTTACAACTGAACGGAAGCACTTTGCTCTTATGACATGGATGGGTCGCCTCCTGGAGAATCAGACCCGGGGACACCAGAGGCCTCATTCATAAAACCTTGCCGGTCGATTTGCGCTACGCTGTTTTCCCTTCATCAATGACAAAAAACTCTAAATGTGGCGCAGCTTTTGCGTCTTCATGTCACGCCCATATTTGCCCATAAATAGCCAGAGAAACGCCTCAAATTATTATTCTACGGTGGAGACATCCTGGCAAACTCGGAGAGGTCAAACGAAAAAGAAACGTTACTCAATGTGAAGTAGCCAAGAGGTTCTGGTTGGAGCGGTGGAAGAGACGAGGAAACGTTTTTTGTAGGGCACAGTGTGGGCGTCACTAATGCTAAAAAGACGATGTAGTGGCCAAAGGTTGCCGATGCTGTGAACGCCGCAGCGTTAGAAAGTCGGACCGTGGCCGGAATAAAAGTGGTCAGATATCAAATTCGATGCTTAAAAGCGCCTATTGCTTCATCGCGTTTGTGCGTCTGCCACGGGTTGAGGAAACCGCAGGCAGACACTGGATAAGTGGATATGCACTGTCCCCTGCAAGGATAGTGAAGGAGTGAGACACTGAAGTACAGTAAAAATTTGAAACGTGTCTATTAATCAAACGTATCTAGAAGCCAGCCATCACGCACAGCACCAGCCTGGAGTCTGAGCCAAACACTGGTGTGTTTTAAATGAATGAGTCATGGGTTGACCCAGACCACTGAGACACATTAGTGAGAAACACGTCTGCATCGCAAATTATTTGGACATTGATCGAATGAAAATGTTTTAGATTTATGAAAGCATTTTCATTCTCACTCGGTGCCCTTATGGCAACATGAGTCCAGTCAATAGCACCGATTACATTTGGGAAAACGGACATTTGCAAATTGGCTTTTTTGTTTGCTCGTTCAGTGTACGGAAACTTTATGTAATTATGAGACAAGCCTATCATACCTCCGAACACGTCTGGCATAACCCGTCTAACTGTTGGCTGAGATATTCCGGTCCTGTCAGCCAATTCCCTCTGGAAAGTGCCAGTCGCCAGAAATCATTGTTTTGGATGGACTTGAAGTCGGAGTGGTTTCTCAGAGTGTTCCTCTGTCCAAAAGAGCGCAGAGGTCCAACAAGGCGGCCAGAGGAAGTCGGAACCGCCTTATAAGCCACTTGTCCTCGTTGTCCAGCAAGTCTACTTGCTGTCTGAAGATGCGTTGCCTCCGAATCCTTCCATTTGCCAGATTTTCTGACAGCGCGAGATCAGACACTGTGCATCACTATGAGATATGAGTAGCCTGTAGACAGAGATATGAGTAGCCTGTAGACAGAGATATGAGTAGCCTGTAGACAGAGATATGAGTAGCCTGTAGACAGAGATATGAGTAGCCTGTAGACAGAGATATGAGTAGCCTGTAGACAGAGATATGAGTAGCCTGTAGACAGAGATATAAGTAGCCTGTAGACAGAGATATGAGTAGCCTGTAGACAGAGATATGTGTAGCCTGTAGACAGAGATATGAGTAGCCTGTAGACAGAGATATGTGTAGCCTGTAGACAGAGATATGATTAGCCTGTAGACAGAGATATGTGTAGCCTGTAGACAGAGATATGAATAGCCTGTAGACAGAGATATGTGTAGCCTGTAGACAGAGATATGTGTAGCCTGTACAGAGATATGTGTATCCTGTACACAGAGATATGAGTAGCCTGTAGACAGAGATATGAGTAGCCCGTAGACAGAGATATGAATAGCCTGAGGACAGAGATATGAGTAGCCTGTAGACAGAGATATGAGTAGCCTGTAGACAGAGATATGAGTAGCCTGTAGACAGAGATATGAGTAGCCTGTAGACAGCGCCGTAGACCCAGATTACAGGAGCCCTGCTTTTACTCGGGGGACACTTTTACCAGAATGACCAATCAGGTCCATTGTCAGCCAGTAGTTACCTTGTCTTCAATCAGGTGTTCACTTGATCGATGGATCAGGTCCATCAGTGTCCAGGACTTGCTTGCATTTCTGCTATTTGTAATTGAGCTATTTGTCTCAGACATATTTACCTTCAACCACCTTCAAACCTACGGTCTGGGGTAAAGGGGTTCATTTGGGGAGGGAGGATGTTCTGTGAATTGTCAACGACCTGGAGTCTTATTTTGTCTCCTCAGGCAGTAATTTGTGTGCAAGGTGGAGAGCTTTAGATGGAAAGAGATTTTCGATGGATGATAATGTGACTCTGCTTTGAAATGAGATACGGCCTCGAATCCATCTCATCTGAAGTACCACCGTATAGTACGCAGAAGAAATACAGGAGCACAATTAACAGACGCGATCATTGCCAAACGGATACGGACACTTTAGACATTTCAAAGTTTAGAAACGATAGGGAAACTAGTGAAAAATGGTCTGTTTGTTATGTCGTTAAAATGCTTGTGTGGTCGAAATAATGTTGCTATAATATTTGTATGTTTGAATGATGTCACAATTGAACATTTTGTAAAGATATCGTGCAATATAAAATAACTCATTCAAATGGTTTCTGGATTTAATAATGGAAATCCACCTTGTTCCTTATTGGATTTTCCTGACATCGAAGTTCACCGGGAAAATTACATTTCGTAATACCTCTGTGAACATCTATGAAATCGTTATGGTAACTGCGCGCCTGGTAACCCAGATATATATATTATCCAGCTACTTATTGAGCAACGAGGCCATGATCTATCAGCTGGTGTTTTTTATGGTTCATGGAGACTTCATATTTAATGTTTGTTTCTAGTAATTGTTCCGTGAGCGTGGTAGTGAAATTAAACGACTACCTGATAGGGTTCAGAGGTCATGTCACACACTGGATCCTAATATGGTTTGAGTCACGTTAAGAGACTTCTAACGTGAGTTATGTTTTAGACGCTGAACGACGATAGTTGCTATTTGATATGCCAGACCCATTGGAAGTGAAAACAAATATAATTTCAACGTGACCATACGACGTACACATTTTACGAAACGTGGTATTTGTCGAGTCCATCTTGTCGCAGTGTCCAACAATAGATACCAGTTGTCCTGACACTGGTTTTCCGTTGTGGCAATTCCCAGGGAAAACCGCGTTGCGCCATGTTCATCACCGATGGCACCGGGATTTGTCGGGAAGAAGTGGGAATGCCATTGGAATGCCATTAGTGGGACTCTCAACCCCACGATGTGAACAAACCTGTGAATGTCAGTACAATAGCTTGTCAGCATGTGCAAAAAAACGATACGGTCAGCGAAATATTAATCGACTTAAAACGTAACAACGAATCGCGAAAAATTGAAGATCTTAATAACATGGTATGAAAGATGTGAATTCTTAATTTTTTCATGATCAATAGCCAAAACTATATCAATACGCCAGGAAAACTGATTGGGTATCTTCCTCTCTTAACTTCCTGAAATAACTCCACTGAAGAACCCGGCAGAACTGTCTTCGCTTTGGCAACACTTTCAACTCCACGGACAACTCTGCTGAGGCGATGCTTTCTGCTTTGGCCTATAGACCCTGTAGTTTCACCTACATCTCCTCTTGGCAAGTTTGCAGAACTTAAACAACCGTATACTCCCTACCGTATACTTGCTAGTTCTGGACAGGACACTTTCTTAATGATATTTAGCTGAGCATTTGCCAAGAAGATGACCTGAGGAACCACTTTGTGCCTCAATACAATAACCACATTGCGTTGCTGTTTCAATATAGAGATTGTCACAGGTTTTACGCCTGTACACTTTTTCTGAATCAGATTTGCTGACTGTTTACCAATTATGTCACCCGTCTTTCCAATGTCCAGGGTCTGAGTTCCATGAACCTGTTGGCGGCGTCTGTGAGAGATCGTAACACTGTAATATCCTGTAAGCGCACTGTAGCACACGGCATTGCACGTCCTGAACAATTTCACGCCTCGCAGAACAATTCCCTGTCTTGTCTCCCTGCATCTGGAACCCTTTCAGCTCGTTTTCTTTGGCCTTGGAGGATAGACAATATTCTATTTAACTTAGAACAAATCCTCTTGATTGCGTACAGATGCGGCATCTTAATTACATCATCCTGTCAATGCAGGAATTTTAACAAAGCAGGATCGTTATTATATATATATTTTTTATATTATACGGGTCTTGGCTCTTCAAAAGTATCTGCCCCTTTGGACAAAAGGCCAGTAATTACCACGTCCAATTCTGTTGCTATAGGACATTTGTGTAAAACTGGCTCAAGTCACGATATGAAATCTTTATGTGCCATTCTTTCGGCTAATTTGGCCCTCAGCTGTTCCTCCCCCTTCACTTTGAATGACTGAAGGTCTTTAGCACGAAAGGTTTTCCTTCAAAGCAGCAATTTAAGTTATGAAAGAAAAGACAATACAGTAAAGGTCTTTTAAGCCTTTTCAATGCCACATGCTTTTTAATTAACATGAAACACAATCCCAATAAAGGAAAGAAATAATTAGGTTCTAAACTGTCGCATATAGTTTAAGAGTTACAGAAAGTACCTTTTCTTTTAACTTTCTCATTGGTAAAAAAAAAGGTTCACCTGACTGGCTGTCAGACGAAGGCAGACCACAGATGTAATACAGAAAGTCAGATGTGCCGACAGACGGTTTTAACATCAGAAACTGTCACTCAGGAATTGTTTTTACACCTGATTCTGCAAACAGAAGACTGTGCTGCTGTATGTATCACGCACATAAATACAGTCCATCGTTGGTGAAGCCTGGAAATGTATTAATCACTATGATTTTTTATCGAATGTGTGAGTTTAACACTCCTTTGAAAAAGATTTACAAATTGGTGTACGGACGACCCCTACAAGGATGGTTATCTAAAGCACCAATATAAAATGTTTAGAACTATTTGTTTTTCATACTGTGCTTTTTCTGCTCTAGTGAATATCGCAACCACTCCCCAGCCTCGATTAACTAACCGACTGTGTAACGCTCTGACCCCCCCCCACCCTGTACCCGCCAGGTACGAAATCAGGGACACACACCTGGTCGAGGAAAGCGTTCTGGAGACGCTGAGGGTGAAAACCGACTTCCTCAACTTCAAGCCCCGCCCCTTTAACATGCGGGAATTCTACGACCGGTCGGGCCACGACATCAGGGAGATGCTGTTGTCCTGCTATTATCGCGGCACGGAGTGCAGCTCTGACGACTTCACCGTGGTAAGTCACCGGGCCGCGACAGCGCTAGTGCTAGCGCTAGTGCTAGCGGATGGCTAGCGCCTCCACGCTGTTGCGGGCTCCCAGGGGATGTGCTATTCGTCGGTGATGGTATGCTAGTCATCCGCTGCGATGCTAGCCGAGCTGCTGTACAGGTGCCACCGCTGAGTGGGCTATGGGCTAAGGATATGTACAAAGCATTGCAAAGATCAGGAAGGCTAATTTTAGCATGTTAAAAATGCAAAAATTACTTAATGATTCTCAGGTGTTTTTATTTTATTTGTATAAGTAGTGTGGCAACGTCACACCTAGCTTACCAGACGGCCAGGCGGAGCTATTCATAGATTGCTCACGCCTGACAGATCCTCTGGATCTCCTTAAGTCCACACATACTTTCAGCTGAACTACAAGGTGGTGACAATGTCATCCAAATGTATCTGGGCAAATGCTGGTAGGACCAGCAGACTACTGTGGGTTTCCATCTATTGAAGGTTTCTCTATGATAGGGTCCTACTCTTCTGCTGTGAGCTAGCTGCTTTTCTGTTATGACTAAGAGTCTGTATGGTGTTCAGGTTGTCTTTCTCTTCTTTATTTGGTAGTTGTATGCAGTATCTTTTTTTTGCTACCATGGCATTAGTCCACAAACTGTTAAAAGTAAAGTAAAAATGTATTTTTTACGACTCAGGAAATGCAAAAAAAATCTGTTTAATACGAGTTTGTTAGTTGTGAAATAACTTGTTTTTTGGGGAAAGTTTCAGAAGAAGTTATCGGGGTGACGCATTAACACAGCCGGACCATGTTTTCCAGCATTAAGCTGCAGCTTTTCAAACCCACTTATCATGGACCCTCAGATAAACTCTTCTACTCAAGAGCTGTCTGGTGTGCTGGCTGGGCAGTACCTAATAACGTATGGTGGAACCGTGGGGGGTCCAAAGAGACGGATGGACTACAGGAAATACGCACAGGGCCCGGGGGCCAACAGCTTGGACTTGACCTTTCCTGATCCATCTGTTACTTCAGAGCGGCGAGCGACAGTGTGGCACGCCTGTGACAGAAGCGGTTCGGCCGAGGAGATAGTTGCACACGTCGCCAGCCGCTATGGACAAGGTCTTCTGGTGTAAGGCAGACCTCCGTTCGGCGTTTACATATAGGCCTATATGTAGCCTGATTCGAAAACTGACTGGCTCCGAATTATAAAGACACATAAATTATCAGATTTCCCTATCAGAAGACGCGTATATGGAGAAAATAAATATCTGAATCGGGGGTCCTACGTAAACGCCGGGTAAAGCCTACGCGAGGCACAGATTATGCATACGGTCGCCATGCTCAAGTGCTTTTACTGCAACTTGTTTTTGCTGTCAGTGTAGCACGGAGCAGCGGACTGACAGCTGTGACCTCTGACTCGTGAACGTCCTCTGATGGATTTCCTGATCCTCAGAAGGTCCTCGTAGCCTGGCTGCACTTAAAGACATTCCCCACCGTACCTCCATAGCGCCGATGCACTTTAAAGCATCCTATACACCATGTCATGTCAGAAGAGAGTGCTTATATTGACACGCGATTTGATCTACTGTCACGACTCAGTTTTCCCGGGAACATTGTTAGCCAGATAAGCGTAGGGCAGTCTTTACAGGGGACGTTATGTGAACGTTCTCCAATGGAAGATGGAAACGTCTGGCCGTCGGGAAAAACAAACAGGAGAAAGTTCCGCTGTAACCCTGTTTTTGATTCTGATTTGTGACGCATTTAGGAAAGTAGTAAACAGGTGTGAATCTGTGTCAGCTACCGGGGCAGTGCTGTGTTTCTCTGCTCTTATGTTGTGCTGATAATGAAAACTCATTCACAATATGAGCCGCTGCTTTTAACCAGAACCATGTTCACCCTGGTCCAAAGTGATGCTCTGTTTGGAGATAAGAGGCTGGATCTAATGGCGTTGGCTGGCTGGGTTACTCAAGAACCTGGGTCGGTCTGACGTGTTGGTCGCCAAGCAACCAGCGTGGCATCTTTCACCTAGGCTGCAAAGGCGATACTGATAGAGCCCTCATAATTCACTACCTGTATCACTATCACCTGTGTTATATACAGCCATAGATAGAGCCCTCATAATTCACTACATATCACCATCACCTGTGTTATATACAGCCATAAATAGAGCCCTCATAATTTACTACCTATCACCTGTGTTTAGAGATCTGTCAAAACCTATGAGGAATGTTTTGACCTTTATGTCCTAATCACCTGAGGCAAAATCCTCACCATCAGGCTGACAACTGCTCCTGGGGCGACCAATCAGTCTAAAGGCGTTTGACATTTAAATCAATCAGCTGGTGGGCGTGAAAGTACCGAAACCCAATAAGCTCACACAATGTTTAGGCTATTCCCTCAACTCGTCTGCCTCAGCCCTCAACCTTTACCTGATAACGTAAGCCGGAAAATACCAGGAAATAGCAGCCATTAATAATAATAAAGGCCTCGAGGTGGTGAGTCAATTAATATTAATAAAAAGATAAAAATGAAGAACAAGCGCCCGCAGAAGGTTCCAGAAACAACACAGAAGCTGACATAAACACAGAAGTCGTTTACCTTAAGGAGCCTGTTTTTAATTACAGAGACAGAGAGGCACGGAAAGTGAAGAACCATTAAGAAATGTAATAGCTTACGGTAGTTTAAGGATATGGCCCGTGAGCCCGTTACGGGAAGCCCACGGGAAATGTAAAAACAAAAACATTTACCAAAGAAAGTGTACACAAATGTTGCCATTTTTTAAGACGAGCAACTTTCCTTTGACAAGGGAACACATCCCAACGTGACATTGCCCTCAGATCAAAATCGCTACCCACACCTGCTTTATGAACCGAAAAAAGCATATTCCTTCAGTGGTAACCAAGATACAGCAGAATTTGTTTCGCGTCGTTTCTAAGACTTTGAATTATGCCGGTATGTTGAGCGCGTGAACATAAATGCATCGCCAGTTGCTTAGAAACATTCAGCACCAATTCCAGACATAATAACCCATCTTCTAATAGAGAGATATGAATTGAAATGACAGAAGTTTTCAGACAATGACGCACGGCAGTTGGAATGACCCGGAAACCAGCGGGTCAACGCTCATCTCTCGATGCTGTCGATGACGTTGACCGGTGATGCAGTGAACGAAACTGCAATCAGGTGGCGATGAGATACTACAGGAATAGAGTCTGAACTATATGATTGGTTGAAGGCGGCGGCAGAGAGACAAATACAGTCGTTGAGCGGTCAAAGCGATTTGGGGGATAGATTTTCTCTTCTTTTTAAGATTGGAGAATTATTTTCTGCCTGCCACTGGCCTTCAAGCACACACACACACACACACACACACAAAATCTGATCAGCCAATCACAAAGACCTCAGCGTACTGCAATATGTTATTTCAGCTATTTTGCTGGCTGCAGACAATATTAGAAGAACCTCGAATGACAGATCTGACCACAGACCCTATTAGCAATAGACGGTTACAGTATGGTCAGGAAAGTCCAGTGATGGTTTGGTCAGGTAAGGTCCGGAAAGGGAAGGTCAAGGAAAGTCAGGGAAGGTCGTGGAAGGTTGGGTAAGTTTGAATGTGGTCAGGGAAGGTTGATATCAGGGAAGGTTGGGTAAGGTCGGGTATGGTCAGGGAAGGTTGGTATGGTCAGGGAAGGTTGGTATGGTCAGGGAAGGTTGGTATGGTCAGGGAAGGTTGGGTATGGTCAGGAAGGTTGGTATGGTCAGGGAAGGTTGGTATGGTCAGGAAGGTTGGTATGGTCAGGGAAGGTTGGTATGGTCAGGGAAGGTTGGGTATGGTCAGGGAAGGTTGGTATGGTCAGGGAAGGTTGGTATGGTCAGGAAGGTTGGTATGGTCAGGAAGGTTGGTATGGTCAGGAAGGTTGGTATGGTCAGGGAAGGTTGGTATGGTCAGGGAAGGTTGGGTATGGTCAGGGAAGGTTGGGTATGGTCAGGGAAGGTTGGGTATGGTCAGGGAAGGTTGGTATGGTCAGGAAGGTTGGTATGGTCAGGGAAGGTTGGTATGGTCAGGGAAGGTTGGTATGGTCAGGGAAGGTTGGGTATGGTCAGGAAGGTTGGTATGGTCAGGGAAGGTTGGTATGGTCAGGGAAGGTTGGTATGGTCAGGGAAGGTTGGGTATGGTCAGGAAGGTTGGTATGGTCAGGAAGGTTGGTATGGTCAGGAAGGTTGGTATGGTCAGGGAAGGTTGGTATGGTCAGGAAGGTTGGTATGGTCAGGAAGGTTGGTATGGTCAGGAAGGTTGGTATGGTCAGGAAGGTTGGGTATGGTCAGGAAGGTTGGGTATGGTCAGGGAAGGTTGGGTATGGTCAGGAAGGTTGGTATGGTCAGGAAGGTTGGTATGGTCAGGAAGGTTGGTATGGTCAGGAAGGTTGGTATGGTCAGGAAGGTTGGTATGGTCAGGAAGGTTGGTATGGTCAGGGAAGGTTGGTATGGTCAGGAAGGTTGGTATGGTCAGGGAAGGTTGGTATGGTCAGGAAGGTTGGTATGGTCAGGAAGGTTGGGTATGGTCAGGGAAGCTTTAATGTTGTGGGGCCTCTCATTGAGTTGTGGTGAAGCGACCCCATTAATGATCAGTAAAGAAAGTGTTTAACATGATTAGTCGTTCACATTACTAGTAGCTATATTTAAACATACTCCTCATTGGTCCTGTCTTTATTCCCAGGGAGAGGGGAAACTCCACATTAGTCACCTCTTCTACTCAGCTATGCTCCGCTAACACAGAACGTGTAATAAGATCCAGTCGTCATAGCCCGAGGGCCAAGACGGATATCATGTCAATAGATTAAAAAAAGAAAGCACTTTAACTACTGGGATGAACAATATGTGCGGTGTAAAGTTGCCATGTAAAGGGACAGGACACAGCGGCAGGGATTACAGAGGTTATTTTATAAAAATGACTAAAATGGAGAAAAGATTCATAAAAATGTGGAATGAAAAGCAATAGATTCCAAATCTACAAGATATGCTTCGGGGGAGGACCCTAAATTGGGACAGTGACGAGGAACACAGTCAAGGGCGATGGCCACTGATAGGGTAGAAGAACCACAGTAACAAAAATATGATGCCATTTTAAATAACAGAAGAATATATCCACCAAGTAACAGAATACTATGCCCAGATATTGTCCCGTTCAACGGCGGATTTGAAGAATACATTATTTCTCAGAGGGTTGTACGTATTATTGTTTTGGCAATGTTTCGTGAATGTTGGTGACATAAAAATGTTAGCTAGCATGCTAGTAATTAGCCTGTCTGAAACATTGGTGAAAACTTTGCTGGTTGGTTAGCAACAGAGCTAATACGTACAGCACTAAAGTAATTTCACCAACGGCCCGCGGTATCAGCTCTTGCCTCCCCTGGATTGGACAGCTTTAAAAATGTCATTTGCACAAAGGTTTCCGATCAGTGGTCCAGGGTTTGACCTGATTGTAATCCCTGTAGATTGCTAAATTGCGGGTGTGCTGGTGTTGTGAAGCTGTTGGACGTTGAACGGCCGTTAAGGTATTATGTTGTGAGTAAATATTAAACATTTATATTAGGTATAAGGTAATGTATAGGGTCTTTATTAAGTTAGTAATCAGCTTAGCTGTCGACTGGACCAGGTTTAAAAATATTACAGGCCTCTTACTCTCCTACGCTCCTCCTGTGAGTCAGAAAGGTAGAATCGCCGTGATTACCTGTTATTGATCCATTCAATCCATTCCAGATCCCTGGCTCGCACTCGATTGAAGTCGCAGTTATTGGGTCAATAAGAACAGCTTAAAGACACCTGGCGATATCTGGCCCATCGCACACAACAGTTTATCACGCAAACTGACAACCCTAGTGTGGCTCGATCAACAGTGCTTGCACTCACACAATCACACACACACACACACACACACACACTCCCGCACTACAGCTTCAGTTTTCTGCTTAGCGAGAACATTTGCTGCCCAATGTAGCTTATTCTGATGTAGATTCAATGATTGACTGAGATGTAATCCAAACTGAACGGTTCACTGAAGACCCCGACTGTAGGTCGTTTTTAAATCAAATATGTCTCGCTTAATTGATTCTCCACATTACTCATCCCTCGTTTTTGACACGTCTCTGTTCTCTTATACCGTCCAAACCTCTCCCCCCATTCCACCTCGCTCTTACTCTAGTTTATAAGAACCGCTACAGTCTCTCTTTAGTGCAGTCTCCTCAGGCTGGATGACTCTGCCATTCTGCTTGGCCTCTGGCCGACGGTTCTCCCTCACCTCCCCGGGGCCGGATCAATCAATTCTCTATTACTGTAGTGGTCGGAGACATCTGGCCGTCAATAAGGAGACAGACACGATGCCGCTGAGTAATGAGTGTCTCTAATGAACCCCACCGGGTCCTGTGGACACATGGAGTGGACCAGAGGTCTTTAAAAAAAACACTGGGTCCTGTGGACACAGGGAGTGTACCAGAGGTCTTTAAAAGAACACCGGGTCCTGTGGACACAGGGAGTGTACCAGAGGTCTTTCAAAAAACACCGGGTCCTGTGGACACAGGGAGTGTACCAGAGGTCTTTAAAAAAAACACCGGGTCCTGTGGACACATGGAGTGGACCAGAGGTCTTTAAAAAAACACTGGGTCCTGTGGACACATGGAGTGTACCAGAGGTCTTTAAAAAAACACCGGGTCCTGTGGACACAGGGAGTGTACCAGAGGTCTTTAAAAAAAACACCGGGTCCTGTGGACACAGGGAGTGTACCAGAGGTCTTTAAAAAAACACCGGGTCCTGTGGACACATGGAGTGTACCAGAGGTCTTTAAAAAAACACTGGGTCCTGTGGACACATGGAGTGTACCAGAGGTCTTTAAAAAAAACACCGGGTCCTGTGGACACATGGAGTGTACCAGAGGTCTTTAAAAAAAACACCGGGTCCTGTGGACACAGGGAGTGTACCAGAGGTCTTTAAAAAAAACACCGGGTCCTGTGGACACAGGGAGTGTATCAGAGGTCTTTAAAAAAAACACCGGGTCCTGTGGACACAGGGAGTGGACCAGAGGTCTTTAAAAAAAACACCGGGTCCTGTGGACACATGGAGTGTACCAGAGGTCTTTAAAAAAACACCGGGTCCTGTGGACACATGGAGTGGACCAGAGGTCTTTAAAAAAAACACCGGGTCCTGTGGACACAGGGAGTGTACCAGAGGTCTTTAAAAAAAACACAGGGTCCTGTGGACACAGGGAGTGTACCAGAGGTCTTTAAAAAAAAACACCGGGTCCTGTGGACACAGGGAGTGTACCAGAGGTCTTTAAAAAAAACACCGGGTCCTGTGGACACAGGGAGTGTACCAGAGGTCTTTAAAAAAAACACCGGGTCCTGTGGACACAGGGAGTGTACCAGAGGTCTTTAAAAAAAACACTGGTTCCTGTGGACAAGGGGAGTGTACACTTCACAGTGTACACTAATTAACACTTAACAGTGTACACTACATAACACTAGATAGTGTACACTATCCTCCAACTACAGGCATTTAAAACATCAATTTGACGAGAACTAATGCACGAATATATAGTTTGTCGGTCTAAAAAAATTTGTAGTAACCCCAAATTAACACTTTAACAAATACTCGGGCAGTATCACCCAGACTAGCAATGCAAGCACCACTCGCTGCCTGTGAATGTGTGCCGTTTCCTTCAACTGGCACGGCGCTAGTAGGTCAGCTATGACTGCGTTCTGCCCTGTAGAGATGGGATGGGATATCTAGTCGTAGTTCTCCCGTTACGATACTTGGGAAAGGGGGCCAAAGGCAAAATCAGTGATGCAGAGAGAGAGAGAGAGGCAGAGAGAGCGAGAGAGAGAGCGATTGATAAAGAAAGGGCACACAAGAAAGAAAGAGATCTGAGGAATCCATTTTAATCTATGTCACCAGGCCTGTCAACGTTCCTCCTGTTTTTATTACGAAACCGGTGTGGCCGGAAATATGGAACGACAGTATGGAGAGATGGGAAAGAGGGGAGGCTGTACAGGCGTGTGCGTGTGTGTGTGTGCGTGTGTGTGTGTGTGTGCGTGTGTGTGTTGGGGGGGTTGAATGGATTTGTGGTGGTGAAGGAGAGAGAGAGCTTATCCCTTAAAGAATCAATTATAAACGCTTGGGCTGAGATCAAGGCACGAGCCGGGATTGCTGGCTCTAGTGGAGCCACGAGAAGCTGAGGGAGGTTTGGGGGAATGGAGGAGTCAGGAGGGGCAGGGGAGGAAAGGAGGAAGATGGGGAGAGAAAAGAAGAAAAAGATTAAATAATTTCAAAGCCACCCCGTATTAAGAAAGTTGATCTGCAGATCAAGGATTAGGTAATTGGGGAGGACT
This sequence comes from Dallia pectoralis, assembly GCA_029465975.1. Classification (NCBI taxonomy): domain Eukaryota; kingdom Metazoa; phylum Chordata; class Actinopteri; order Esociformes; family Umbridae; genus Dallia; species Dallia pectoralis. The sequence continues at coordinate 2,416,145 of CM055743.1, forward strand.
GAGAGACTGAGAACAGAAGAGGAGGTGGAGGAAGTGAGTAGATAGAAAAAACGGGAACCGGGGCGAGAGAGGTGGAGAAATGCCCAGGGAATAGTGGAGTTGCCAGAAGGACAGGGGTGGAGGACCGAAGAGAGACGTGATGGAGATGCAGAGGCAGAGCACTGTGGGAATGAGATGCAGGAAATCGTGTGGGCAAGCAGGCTGATCTGGGACCTGGGGAGTCATGTGTGCTAGCTGACTGATCTGGGATCTGGGTGGTCAAGTGGGATAGCTGACTGATCTGGGATCTGGGGAGTCATGTGGGCTAGCTGACTGATCTGCGATCGGGGGACTCATGTGGGCTAGCTGACTGATCTGGGATCTGGGTGGTCAAGTGGGATAGCTGACTGATCTGGGATCTGGGGAGTCATGTGGGCTAGCTGACTGATCTGGGATCTGGGTGGTCAAGTGGGATAGCTGACTGATCTGGGATCTGGGGAGTCATGTGGGCTAGCTGACTGATCTGCGATCGGGGGACTCATGTGGGCTAGCTGACTGATCTGGGATCTGGGGAGTCATGTGGGCTAGCTGACTGATCTGGGATCTGGGATATCTTGTGGGCTAGCTGACGGATCTAGGGTTGATTAAGCTCCCAGTCAGGTTACTCCTCTCCAAACAAGTGTCAAACACTATTTGACATCTTCTAAAACACATTCGCTCTGCCTGGAGTACCAGATCAGAAGGGTTTTGGCATTTCCAATTGATTCTATTCACTACACAAACTCGGTCAGGCACAGGTCAAATATTCTGAAAGGATTTAAAATAGTATTTGAGCCTTGATCTTCGCCCCTCCACCGCAGAAATGCTATTTTTACTTCTATAAGCCTCTGGGCATTTCGACTGTCGACTGGAGGCGCTGTGCTGGTGGTTGCTTCTTCTCAGGCCGGCTACTGATTGCCCTGCTAACAACTGCTGTTAATACACGTGCCCATCACACGTGCCCATCACAGGTGCCCATCACAGGTGCCCATCACAGGTGCCCATCACAGGTGCCCATCACAGGTGCCCATCACAGGTGCCCATCACACGTGCCCATCACAGGTGCCCATCACAGGTGCCCATCACAGGTGCCCATCACACGTGCCCATCACAGGTGCCCATCACAGGTGCCCATCACAGGTGCCCATCACACGTGCCCATCACAGGTGCCCATCACACGTGCCCATCACACGTGCCCATCACACGTGCCCATCACAGGTGCCCATCACAGGTGCCCATCACAGGTGCCCATCACACGTGCCCATCACAGGTGCCCATCACAGGTGCCCATCACACGTGCCCATCACACGTGCCCATCACAGGTGCCCATCACAGGTGCCCATCACAGGTGCCCATCACACGTGCCCATCACAGGTGCCCATCACCCGTGCCCATCACCGTGCCCATCACAGGTGCCCATCACAGGTGCCCATCACCCGTGCCCATCACACGTGCCCTGACACACCATTAGCCAGCGTTTTTGACCGATCCGCCACTTTCTGCCTTTGATGGGCGCCGTAAGCCGCGGTTTCGCCCCACGGATGTGAGCCCGGTGCCTCGTATCATCCTGAGTGGTGTGCTAAATCGATTTGACCCTTTGTGTCATTTAACCGGTTCTTTTACTCGGAGCGACATTAGTGAAAACATACATTAGTGACTGCGCGAATTAGCCACCTAACGTAATTTACAGTTTCCGTACGTGACAGGAAAGAGAGAGAGAACCAGTTAGCACGAACTGGAGGCAGTGTGGACGTTGAACATTCCTGCACAGCAGAACAACTGTACGTAGAAAAAGGATATAAAAAGCTTCGGAGGTTCCTAATTTTAACTTTCAAATGTCAAACTTGTACCTCAGATTGGTGGTTAAAAAAAGATCTGAGCCCCATACAGAAAAGCAATGTATAATTTGCACAATAATTCACGTCAGCTGTTACTGCAGGAGTGTTTTTGGTCTGTGTGAAAACATCTCAAATAAGATTACATTGCCGGTGACAGTCGGCTACGAATCAGGGGTAGCTCTGTGTTGCTACCCAGTTCATCTGCTGGTGTGTTCAGTGAAGCAGTACAGTACCTTATAATATGCACATTATGTGCGACTCAGGTCCACCTATTATCAATTATTCTCATTTTATATTTAATACTTCTGCATACAAGGCCGGCCTATAAGCTACAGTAGGTGCCTGTCTGCCCAAAGTGCACTACCCTGTGGGCCGGGTCAGAGGTTGTAGTGCAGGTAAAAGGGAACCAGAAGGCCGTTTGGGACGTGGCCACTTCCTCTCAGTGGGACCGCGTTTGGTATTGTGCCCCTCTGCCTCACAGCACATCTCATTACTCGCACTTCATTAGCGACTCTTTACCTAAAAGATAATGACAATAAGAAGAAACCCGGTGTCCTACGTCAGAGTTGCTCATTTAACGAGAGGCACCTAATTAAGGAAGCTAATTTGGGCCGAAAACCCACGGTTGTTTGCATCCGACTAATCTGTTGTGAGTACAGCTGTGGGCGTGCATAGATATCGCTGTTCGTGTCTCTGTTTCACGGTTTAAAGTGAGGTGGTACACTTTCCCCGGGGGGGGGGTTCTGCAGTTGGACTTCAGTCTTTATTCAGTCTGCCTTCAATTTTCCTGAATCAGTCTTGCCTCTGTCTAACATCTTCCTTCCGCCAGACTTCGGCCTGTGTTTGGTCTGCCTCTAGCCTGCATTCGTTCGGTGTTTGGTTTGGCTTTATTCTACCTTCAGTCTGTGTTTGATCTGCCTTCGGTCTGTGTTTGATCTGTGTTTGGTCTGCTTTTGATCTGTGTTTGGTCTGCTTTTGATCTGCTTTCAGTTGAATTTTAAACAGCCTTCGTCTACCTTCAGTCTGCCTTCGGACTGTGTTTGATTTGCCTTTGGTTTCTAATTTTTCTTCTGCCAAAGATTAAACACATAAAACATAAATCCTGGCATGCTTGGAACAGCCCATTAAAATAATGAACTATTGAAGTGTTTGAATTATTGGGCGTTTAGTAATTACAAAAGGACTATCTGAGCTTTGGCAGGCGTTAGCCACTGTGACTTTTAGTCTACAAAAAACACAAGACGGGAGACTCAGAGTAAAGCGTCCGTAAGTGATTTAATGTAGAAGAGACAAGGGTGTTTTTTAATTTTTCCAATTAATTTTCTCACGTCCTTACTCTTCAGTCCTCTGTCCTCTCCGCTCTCCTCTGGAAAAGTTTAAAGGTAAATATAGAGGGGAAATTGTCTTGAAGGAGAAAAAAAAATGGCCCTGACTTTGCCTCTGTCTCAGCGTGCCATCAAGCGATGTGTGTACATTTAGATCACAAAAGAAATTTGTAAAACAATGAAAACACATTTAATAAATATTATTGGCTTGGGGGAATGCTTGATGACAAGACATAATTGAAAAAGGGGATGTGTCCGATTCTTGGGATGTCAAATCAGATCCAGCCAAATGATTGACTTTTTGTTTGCACCATGTTTGCAAACTGTTCAATATGCCCATTTCCCTTACCCTAATTGCAGAAATACATAAAAAAAATAAAGGAAAATGACCACAGAAGAAGTCCTTGTTTCCAAGCAACTCTGGTACAATTGTTGATGCCAGCACTGGTGGTATTTAGCATCTGGGTAACAGCTGCCCCCCTGGGACGTACAGGTTTACCCACAGTCTCTCTGATGCAAAGTGGTGGAATAAACAAAAACATTCAGTGAGCGGATGTTTCCGCGGGCGAGAAGACCTGGTTAGCGAGGAAGGTCAGAGGAGAACGGTCTAGTCGAAGCTGACAGAGGCCCAAAAACCACTTAAATAATTACTCTTTACAAGTGCGGTGGGTCTAGGAGAGCCTCTCTGAACGCACGGCGTCAAACCTTAAGCGGTTGGGGGCAAACGAGGAGTCCCATCTGTCACTAGATAAGTGTTCTCGTGTTCTACCAGCTGAGCTGATCGCTTCTGCCCACCGGCTCGACCGAACCGGCGGCTCGGAGACTCCCAAAAGACAGGTGTTTATTTTGACTTTTAACCTTTGCAGAGAGATGATTGGTTCGTCACTGCTTACAGTGACGTGTTGAATGGGGAACGTTGTTTCTGTGATCGTTCTGGATTTTTTTTACTGTACCGGTCGAAGGTTTGAGTGCACCCTAAAAAAGCACTATGCAATATCGAAATAAATACAGATAAACAAGGCATAAATCATTTTGTGAGATAGCGCATGTGTATTTTAAAACGTGATTCATATGTTGTGAGATTGCTGGAGCAAATGTCATAAAGAAATGTGGTTGAACTTTCAAGCAGAATTGGAAAAATGCCGTAAAAGACCCGGAAAGATCCACTCCATCTGATGAACAGTACATAAAGGTCAGTTCCTCCGGGGACAAAAGAAAATGCATAAAAGTGAATTTCTTGCTCTGCATTTGGTGACCCAAGTTCACGGTTTGACCGTGATAACAACACTTGTGGACCGTGTTTCTGTTCTGACCGTCGTCGTTTGACAGAAATAGTTTTTCTCTCTCGCTGCAACCCAAGGCCAATTAATGTAAGACCTGTTCTCAGCGTATCTCGTGAATACTAGTTTGGTCGCGACAAATGCTGCGAAATATTTAAAAAAACATACGGTACATCTGTCAGGCTGTCATCTGTAATGTCTGAAACACCTTCTGACGCTTATAGTTCTGGTGGGATTCTGAAAAAACACCCCACATAGGGTATTTAAGCTGGGTTTCCCTGTTCTACCGGGGCACTCTCTTAAAGGGCCTCCTCTACAAGCCAATGAATTTTCCTACAAGTACAACAGCTTTGCCGCTCTGCCACTAATGAAATACCCAGATACATTTTGGTCCAGCCATTTAGTCAAAAAGAAACACAACACGAACGGGCGTTTGGAATTAAGTACCCGAGTCCCAGTTCTAAATGGAACCCTCGGTTCCGTCGGCCCTGGTTCACAGGAAGTGCACTAGGGGGGCAAATAGGGTGTGATTCGGTGTTTCCGCCCCGGTAGTATTTCAGCCAAGTCCACTCCGCTGCCACCTCTAATCTCCTGATTTGTAACCTCAGCTTTGAACATCCATTTTAGCTGTCACCCAGGCTTTAGCGCAGAATTACTTCCCCATATTAAAAGCGCTGCAGTGCCCACAGCCAGCTACCGGCCATTCACATGCTGCGTATAGAGGCATACAGACACACACACAGACACACTGTGCCCGGCTAGTCATCAGTTCTGGAGACGGGTTAGGGAGGCATGCAGGGAGGGAGGGAGGGAGGGAGGGAGGGATGGAGAGGGTGAGGGAGGTTAGTGAAGAAAGGAGACAGAGTAGCGATTAATATGGGATGTGAGTGTGATGGGAGTGGAGGTTTGTTTACGTTTCATCTTACCGAGTCGGCTCGGGCTATCTGGGTTTATTCAGGCCAGGTCAGCAGTTTGGAGGAAACAGCGTGATGCTGCTGGAGGAACTGGGTTTAGCCGTCCGTTGATACCCGCCAACCCCAGCGCGTTACCACGGGGCGTTACCACGGGGCGTTACCACGGGGCGTTCGATAATCGACGCATTAGTACACCGGGGAGATGTTTCATTTAGAAACACATCTATTGGGTAAATACTGTAATCAGGGTTGGACTGAATTGAGCCCAAGGAGCAGAGAAAAGGAACCCCTCTCTCTCTTTCTCTCCCTCTCCTAGCTCACCCACTCCCTCTCCTCTCTATTGCTCCTTTCTTCTCTCCCTTACTTTCTCTCCCTCTCCATCTCTCTCCTCTCTCTTTCTCTCTCCCTCTCCTAGCTCATCCACTCCCTCTCCTCTCTATTGCTCCCATCTCTCTCCTTCTCCTGTCTTCTCTTCCTCTTCCCAAGTCCTGTCCATCTCTTGGACTTCTCCTCTGTTTCTCCCTATTCCATCCCTGTCATCTCTCCTCCCTTTCCTCTCCTGCCCTCCTCCCTCTCCTCGCCTCCCTTTCCTCTCCTGCCCTCTCCTCGCCTCCCTTTGCTCTCCTGCCCTCCTCCCTCTCCTCGCCTCCCTTTCCTCTCCTGCCCTTCTCCCTCTCCCTCTGTACTCCTCCTTTTTTACTTTCCCTATGCCATCAAGCGCCAACCTAATGCCGTTCTGCTACGGCTGAGGTACCTAATTGCTGCAGGTTATTTCTTCTTGGATGACTCTGAAGGGTAATGCTGTAGCTGGGGAGAAGTTCAATGTCATTGAGACTTTTACCTTTAGCAGCTTGTGCCTTTAACAGCTTGTGCCTTTAGCAGCTTGTGCCATTAGCAGCTTGTACCTTTAGTAGCTCGTTCCCGTCACTTCCTGTCCAGCACTTTCCCGTCACTTCCTGTTCAATGCAGAAGTACAGAGCACTTTCCCATCACTTCTTGTGCAATGCAGTACTGTGTGTGATGTCAAAAAACTGATGACAAATCAATCACAGTGTCTCCTTGTCGTTTTACTGTCTGCTAATTCCTACCATACTAAGGGGTTGCTTTCCATCAACAGTTCTAATGTAATCTTACATTTGCTTTAAAACAGTCTTTTTAAAACACGTTGTGGGTTTTAAACTTGCTGTAATTCAAATGTATTTAATATCCAAAGATTGTCACGTTTTTAGTTATGAAGGATAATGTCAAAGGTCGTCCGTGTTGTTACACGAGACCTTTTGGTTTTTTTGTGAGAGGCTCGATAAGAATTGAAAAAGCTGTTGGAACCTCGCAAACCCAACCTTTTGTCTTTATGGATTTCAAATCGGGGAAACGGTGTCCTGGAAAAGGGTTCCTGTACAGAAAAGTGATTAATTTTATGGATTCACGTGCAGTGTAACATTTCAGGAGGGCCACAAGTAGCTACATCTTCAAAGGTTTTTCAGTGTCAGCAGATATTGCAGTCAGGTCTACATTGGGTGAGCTAGGAAAGTAAATTATTCTGAAGAAACGCCCGAGAGGTTCTTATTCGGTGAAAATAGCAGTCTGATCTGCGAGGATTAGTTTGCCCACCAAATGACAGATTCCCCCTCAGCGAGTTTGCCAAAATCTGAATTTGTCCCTTAAGACCCAGACTGTATTTGATCCCTGTTTTAATAACATTAACACCTGCACATCCACAGAACGTGGCAAAGCCCATTCGTCAGTAGGGATGTAACGATATCAACATCTCACGGTACGATACAATTTCGATATTGACCTCACGGTACGATATTTATTGCGATATTGTGGAAAAGCTCACGGTATTGTTAAATAGCTCACGCTAGTGTTTGTGATGATAATAGCGAAAAAATACTGACATTTATTCTGCTTTTGCCAGTCAACAGGCAATTTATTGTTGTATTTATGGATCATGACAACATAAAACGCTGATCACATAGTGCTTTTAAAGTGCAAGTTGTAGTCAGGAACATCAATATTCTGTATAGTAATATTTGGTTGCATAACTTATTCTTCTCTGCAATGTTCAAGTTAAGAAAAGTAAAAACTTTTCGGGTTGATGGGTCGTCAGATGACTTCGCATGTTGCTTGTGTTTCCCGTGTTGTATTGCAGTTTACTGTGGCAGTGCTTGCACATCGTCCATTGTCTGTCCCCCACCTTCTCTCCTTTTACGTTTTTTGACACGGCGAAACCAACATGTTTCCAGACATCAGATTTAAAAGCTGCAGGGGCACAATCTCAAGTCCGGGGTTGTGGTTTTCATCCTTACAAGTATTGCTGTCGGCCATGCTGGCTTGTGGTGAGCTTGTGTGGACAGCGTGCAGCGTGCAATCCTATTGGCTTAACAACGGTTGTTGTGACGACGCAGCGCAAAGGATCATGGTCTATGTAGTTAACAATGATTTGTTCCGCGGGACTGTTTATTCCTCTTGCTTTTTGACGGACACCTGTCCTTTTAATATTGTAACCCAACCATGACGATATCGAGACACGTTTACCACAGCGGTTTAGCGCGATATCGTCAATATCGTTACATCCCTATTCGTCAGTGACTGATACTTTATGCATTTGGGTCGAAGCTGTGACAGTGAATTTCTTTTCAAATTCCCGAAGCTAACCTTTGGGACCAAGAGTCGTGCCATTCTTTTAAAGTTTTAAATATTTCAACAGTTCACAACAGTTCAGGCCACAACAGTTCACCCCCGTGCCTGATTGCTTAGATAACTAATGCAAAGTCGGACAAAGTCAAGATGAAGTAATAAGCACCACAGGGTGGTGCTGTTGCAAGGCCCCTTCAGAGGAACTGTCAAAGTAGACATTTCAATATATATATATGATTCAAAAGCTACTTGTCTAACCTTCATTTTAGTGATTTGTTTTAGCAATTTGTTCCACCTCCCTAGTCTTCATCCCTGTCGCCCTCCACGACCGTCCCGAATGTGGGTACGCCGCCACAAACACGAACGCGGACACATCCGAGAGTGGATCGTCACGTCGAAACCAGCTAAGCTAGCGCATACCCGAGATCATTTCCACACAGGGGGCTCGGCATGGATAATTAGGAGAACTGTGAACTTAGGTTGCTTGGCAACTCTACGTGGCTCTGAGTTTGCGGGCAGCCTACTGAACGTCGACGTGCAGAACAGGAACGCTGCAGAGATACCCGATGCGTCATGCGGTTTGCCGTCTCGGTTTAAACTATTTTCAAACATGTACACTGATTGGCCTCGACATCAAACCGGACTGATTATTTTAGTTGACACCTGTATTGGTTCGGTCTGGTGAGTCAGGATGCGACAAGTTTCTGTGTTAAAACCCTGTTTGGGCAATATGCCATTCTGCCCTTGAGCAAGGCAGTTGACCTTATTTACTAATTAATTATTTCCAAATTAGTAAATACAAATAATAAGCATGTCAATATTTGGTTGGATTCAGTGTGCAAGTGATGGCTGAAGTCTTTAATGAAAGTGTCCTACTTAATAAATTATTCAAACGTTCATCACACGTGCACATTGTCACCTTTTTATTATATTGTGAACCGTATCCCACTAACAGTGTTGCAAATGATCGTGGTCCACGCATCCTGGACAATAAACCATTGTAACAACGCCTGATTTCTCCCTCAAAAGCGCGCAGTGCATTTTCTATGCTCCCATACAAATTCCACCTCGTTCATTAGCATGGGTTTTTCTGTGAGGTTCACTGGGTAAGAACGAGCTGCCTGGTACTTCCCATTATACCATACGTCTGACTCGGTGCCCCCCCTAGTTATACCCTTTGATTATGCCACATGCATGCATAATATGAAGACACAAAGAGCGTGGGAAGTGGAGAGAGCGATTGGGAGAACGAGGTCGAAAGAAAAACGAGAGAGAAAGTTGGTGAAGTTATATGGCCGAGAAACGGGAGCCTCGGATTGTCTCTCCATAACCAACATGTCCTCTTTCATTGGCTCTCGGTTAATTAACGTCAGCATTTTTTCCCCGTTTCATTCTTCCCGCTAAGCGTTCCCGTCTTCTGTCGCTAATCTCCCGGTCGGTCAGGCCGACGGATGATGACACAATAGGAAAAGCTATCCGCACCGGCGAGCCTCGGTCACAGATCATATCGCCGGAGACGCAGAAGAAAAGAGGCCGCCGTCTGATCTCAGAAGCGTAATTATCAGTCTGAGGAGATAATGGACTTCCGTAGGAGCGGTAATGGCTTTCACATTCGCACCTTGTTGTCTCAAGCGGCTACTCAAGCCCAACAGTGTTTGTGTTCCATCAAACCGCCCCAGGGACATAATTGGAGGAGCACCTCTTTTGTTCCTCTTTGGTTGGTTGGGACTCAAACACTATAATTTACTGAAACTTTATTCTAATACGTCTCAGCCTCGTCATGTGGAATAACCAATTCACTGTGTTTCACTGGGTTCCATCGGGTTCCACCGTGTTCCATCGGGTTCCACTGGGTTCCACCCAAACTTCGTACTATTACGTCTCAGCCTCGTCATTTGCAATGACCACTTCACTGGGTTTCACTGGGTTTTAATGGGTTCCACTGGGTTCCACCGGGTTTAACTGGGTTCCATCGGGTTCCACTGAGTTCCACCCAAACTTCATACTATTATGTCTCAGCCTCGTCATTTGGAATGACCACTTCACTGGGTTTCACGGGTTCAATCAGGTTTCATCTGGGTTCTCTGGGTTCCACCAGGTTTCACCGGGTTCCTCTGGGTTTCACTGGGTTTCACTGGGTTTAATTTGGGTTTTCCAGCATGTGTAAACACATAGCAAGAAAAGGTGCAAGGTGATGTGTGGTACTAGGATATAGTGTGCTGTACTAAGTTGTAATGTGTGGTACTAGGATATAGTGTGCTGTACTAAGTTGTGATGTGTGGTACTAGGATATAGTGTGCTGTACTAAGTTGTGATGTGTGGTACTAGGTTGTGATGTGTGGTACTAGGTTGGGATGTGGGGTTTAAGTAGAAGAAAAACTAGTCTCTTAATTCACTTGTCTTTCTTTATTTTCATTCCCTCACTTCCTTCTTTATCTTCTCTCTCCACATTTTGTTTTGCAGTTATTTATGTACTGAGACCGGAGCTGTTAGTGTAAAATAAGGAATCAGAACAGGGAGGGCATTCAGGAACCACCAGTGCAGAAGTAAAAACAATCACTTTAATTCACCTAAAATAGAGGTTAGTAAATTGCAAAGAGCCACACAAAGCTCTGTTCCAGCCTCTAATCCTTAAACAGATGCAAATCATGTGCTTGCTTTCACTATCTCACTTTCTTCTTTTTTACTCTCTCTCATCTCGCTTTCTTTCTCTCATGTGGCCTCATTATCACAGCCGAGGCCTCTCCTGTCTTGGATGTCGATCAACGCGCTTGTTTGATATTCACGTGGCGGCTGTGTGATTTTAACAGGCGGGAGGGAAAGAGGGGCGAAGAAGAAAGAGAGGAGAGGAACGGATGGAGCGGCGGGGCGTTCGGCTTCTCCTCCGTGTTACGGCCCCTGGGTTCTGACCCCGATCACCTCCTGGGGGAGTCCACCCGTCACCCGCTGATTACAAACACGGCACTCGTCTCCTCGCGTCTCCTCGCGTCTCCTCCCGTCCCCTCACGTCTCCTCCCGTCTCCTCGCGTCTCTTCCCGTCTCCTCGCGTCCCCTCACGTCTCTTCACGTCTCCTCGCGTCTCTTCCCGTCTCCTCGTGTCTCCCCGCGTCTCCTCGCGTCTCTTCCCGTCTCCTCGTGTCTCCCCGCGTCTCCTCGCGTCTCTTCCCGTCTCCTCGCGTCCCCTCACGTCTCTTCACGTCTCTTCACGTCCCCTCACGTCTCTTCACGTCTCCTCGCGTCTCTTCCCGTCTCCTCGCGTCTCCTCGCGTCTCTTCCCGTCTCCTCGTGTCTCTTCCCGTCTCCTCGTGTCTCCTCGCTTCTCCCCACTGTTTGACTAAACGCTGCGAGTTTCTCCCGATCTCTGTTTTAAAAGCAACAGGACTTCCTGAGGATAAATAGGTCCCGGATGTTTCTATGGCGATGCGGTTTCTATGGCGATGTTAACGGAGGCGGGTCCACCTGATCTGGCTTTGCCGTTAGGATTTGTGTCATTCGTCATGCGACGCGAACTGGTCGCCATGGAAGCCCACGCAAACATATAATCATTCATGTTTGTGTCTTGACATTTTCAAGGGGCTTAATCGAAATTGTATGCGTTTGTGATTTGTTCATGTGACTGTGTGACTGTGTGACTGTGTGACTGTGTGTGTGTGTGTGTGTGTGTGTGTGTGTGTGTGTGTGTGTGTGTGTGTGTGTGAGTGTGTGTGTGTGTGTGTGTGTCTAAGTAATGCGTTTCTTGATGATGAATAGTAATTCTTCCTGTTTCCTGTTTGGGATGGCCTCCATGCTGGGGTAAACTTAGAAATACACAGCTGTTCATAAGTTTGGGCTCACTTAGAAAAGTCTGTTTCCCAATAAAACATACATAAAGTGAGTTCCATTGGGAATATGGTCATTGAGCAGGTTTGAAATAATAACTGTGTCTGAACTCTGCTTTTGTCCAAGAACCCACAATTTTCCAGCAATTACAGCGTTGCAGACTTTTGGCATTCATTTTCATCTCCTCCTCTTCATTTACTCTCCTCCTCCTCTCCCTCTCCTTCCTCTCCTTCCTCCTCCCCTCCTCCTCTCCCTCCTCTCCCTCTCCTTCCTCTCCTTCCTCCCCTCCTCCTCCTCTCCCTCTTCTTTGTCTCCTTCCTCCTCTCCTTCCTCCTCTCCTCCTCTCCCTCCTCTCCCTCTCCTTCCTCCCCTCCTCCTCCTCTCCCTCTTCTTTGTCTCCTTCCTCCTCTCCTCCTCTCCTTCCTCTCCCTCCTCCTCTTCCTCCTCTCCTTCCTCTCCCTCCTCTCCCTTCTCTCCTTCCTCTCCTTTCTCTCCTTCCTCCTCTCCTCCTCCTCTCCCTCTTCTTTGTCTCCTCTCCTTGTGAATATGAATAATCTTGGTGTTTTATGTCCCGACAGGGGCAGAGCTGAGATGCTGTGCACTCGTCAGGAAACAGGTGTATGAGGCAGATGTCTGTGTTATCTGTGTTGTGTTGGCTGTGTTGTGTTGTCTGTGTTGTGTTGGTGGTGTTGTGTTGGCTGTGTTGTGCCCCCGTGGCCACTGCCTTCTACACCACACTGACCTTTTCACACCAACTCTCTCTCTAGTCTCAGTGGGATGCAGCCAATATCATATGATTTTCCTCATTTGCCTGCATCCTGTCGGCCGTGGACTGTTCTGCCAACACAAACACACAGACACACACAGACAGACAGACACACACAGACAGACAGACACACACACACATGTACATGTCCGACACTCAGACTGTTTCCCAAACAGTGTGTGTGTGTGTGTGTGTGTGTGTGTGTGTGTGTGTGTGTGTGTGTGTGTGTGTGTGTGTGTGTGTGTGTGTGTGTGTGTGTGTGTGTGTGTGTGTGGTGGCTAGTAGAAAGCCTCCTGCCTTTATAAAGAACATTTGGTATGCAGCCTGCAGGGATGTGTGTGTGTGTGTGTGTGTGTGTGTCAGCAAACATTCAAAGGTTAGAGTCAGAAGGAGAGATTCAAACCCCAACACTCACACACCGACACACACTCACACACCGACACACACTCACACACCGACACACACTCACACACCGACACACACTCACACACCGACACACACTCACACACCGACACACACTCACACACCGACACACACTCACACACCGACACACACTCACACACCGACACACACTCACACAACGACACACTCACACACCGACACACACTCACACACCGACACACACTCACACACCGACACACTCACACCGACACACACTCACACACCGACACACACTCACACACCGACACACACTCACACACCGACACACACTCACACACCGACACACACTCAGACAACGACACACTCACACACCGACACACACTCACACACCGACACACACTCACACACCGACACACTCACACCGACACACACTCACACACCGACACACACTCACACACCGACACACACTCACACACCGACACACACTCACACACCGACACACACTCACACAACGACACACTCACACACCGACACACACTCACACACCGACACACACTCACACACCGACACACTCACACCGACACACACTCACACACCGACACACACTCACACACCGACACCCACACCAACACACTCACACACACACCGTAACACAACTTTCAACTTTTTAATTTAAAAGGCATTTTGTAGCCGTTCAAGCATGGGGTACGTGGTTGGCTTGGTGCACAGCGAACATAATATGTGATATAAATGTGCCGGGTTTGAACTGAGCGGCTTTTCTCATCTCCCCCTTTCTTTATTTTTAATTTTGAACACAGCGATTCTCTCGTCTTTTCATTTATGAGTTGGTTTTGATTATGGCTCACACATCTCCCCTAAAACTCCTTTAGATTTCTCCTCAGTCTAATTTCTCTTAGATTTGCTTGGAAACAAAAATGGAGCTACGCTGAGATATGATAGATCTCCAATTATGTGCTCTGGTTAACACTGTTACAAATCTGCAAATGGGCATTAGTGTGACATTATTTTTTCTACATTTCGAGTCCCAGTATGGGTAGCAAAGCTGCAAAGCTGCTTAAATGTACTTTCTCCGTGAAGCCATTAAATAAGCAAGCGAGAGAAAGAGAAAATGAGAGGTGTTTTGTGGCAATAAGAGGTGTGATCATTTGAGACAGAACTGTGTCTGGAATAAGAAAATAGAAACTTGGGCTTCGTCCTAAATGGGACCCTTGTTTAACCGATTTTGACCAGAGCTCTGGTCGATCGTAGCGAACGAATTACGGAACATGGGGGCGTTTGGGATAAACCAGTGTGTCTGGGGAAATACTGTAGAACCAGCTCTAAGCGGAGAGACGGTTACTGTCTAGTGACCTCAGGCACTAGTTGGAACATAAACAAAGTCTTTTCATTCCCGCTCATTCAGGTTCTTCTCTTATATATTATTTAATTGAGCCAAACCCCAAGATAAACCCTAAACTTAACCATACAGCTGAACATATGTTTATGACCCTAAACTTAACCATACAGCTGAACATATGTATATGGTGATATTGAAGACTCCTGGACTGTGGGGAGTATAAATGGCAGTCTTATTCAACCACAAGAATAAACAGATAAATAGAGATCTAGTCCATGTTAAACCACAGTGTGTTCGAGGAGTCCAAACAGTTCCTCTTTAAACGGCACTTTGCAAATGCACTTTGGGCACTTCAGAGTGTGTCGAGGTCGGCCCCAGGACACCGTCACGGCCACGTCTCCGGCCTTCCTGGACACTTTCTTCACACGGTGCAGCCGGAGGGTCACAGAGGCTATCACGGATCTAAGTGAGTCTGAGCCAGTGTTACCGTGGCTACCGTCTGGCAGATGGAGATGATTGCGGGACGTCAGACATCCACCGCCCGTCCATCAGACTGTTAAAGGGGCACTCAGTCACGTCCATCTGTGATCTATTTCCAGTTCCGCCTTACAAGCAGATTGCGGGTTCCGGGGGTCAAAATGAAAGAGAGAGACCCTCCCACTGCTGCACACCTGGTCCTCGTTTTGACCGGGCTTGGGGTGGTGATTGGTCTCAGAAAGTGTAGGAAGGGAGAGAGAGGGAGAGAGAGAGAGGGAGAGAGGGGAAAATAGTGTGAGAGAAGGAGGGAGAGAGAGAGTATAAGGGAGAGGTTTTTTCATTTGCTTTTCTAAACTTGTGGGAATTATCTTGTTGTGGACATCTTTTTCCGGAACCATACCATCAGTATGCCTCTGTCTGAATCTCTCGGTGTTTGGCCTCACATGTACTGCTCAGAATTCCCCTAACACTGGGTGTCTGTCTGAGTGAGTGAGTGAGTGAGTGAGTGAGTGTGTGTGTGCGTGTGTGTGTGTGTGTGTGTGTGTGTGTGTGTGTGTGTGTGTGTGTGTGTGTGTGTGTGCGTGTGCGTGCTTACAAGAGTGTGTGCACAGGTCTGTTTGAGATGTAATAATGACTGGAGGCTGCTGCTGCTGGGTAATCGAGGCAACATTTGATTAGGGTTTAGATTCATCTCATCTCTGTGTGTGTGTGTGTGGGTGTGCTTGTGTGTGTGTGCTTGTGTGTCCATTTGTGTCTAGGCTGTGTGTGTGTATATGATTGGGTTTAGAATACTCTATCTCGTTGAGTGTTGGTTAGAAATGTCATCAGTTGCTGCTATAAAGATGACACGTTACACACACACACACCACACACGCACACACACACACACACACACACACAATCACACACACACACACACACGCAATCACACACACACACACACAATCACACACCACACACACACACCACACACACACACTAAAGAGGACAATTGAGATATCCAATGTTGTGACAGAGAGAGAGAGAGATAGAGGAGAGTGAAGCAATAGTGTTGTGAAGACAGGGGAACAAACCATATGGCAGATTATGTTCAACAAGAGCAATGATTGGTTTGTCTTGGTAAACAAACCATATATTATGTTCAACAAGAGCAATTATTGGTCTGCCTAAGTAGACAAGCTTATATACTAGGGAACTGATGAACACAATTGTCAATAAAGAAAGTAGTTTGACTTTGAAATCAAATGGATGGACAGGTTTTACTGATCGGACATTAGATCACATGTTGAACCCGTCCCATCCAGTCTATATGCCATCGAGATGCTGTCTCCTCCTGTCTCTGAACCGCTGGGCCTCACAGGATCTGCTGACAGGGACTGGCACAAAGCTCTTGTCCATTGAGTTTCTCTGCCACTTGTTAAATGTTAATGGGAAGACAAATATTTGAACCAATATCTTTATAATATCCTTAAATTATTTGAACCAATATCTTTATAATATCTTTAAAATATTTGAACCAATATCTTTATAATATAAATATAAAAAAACACAATTTCTCTAGATAATAAACAGACTGTAACTCTTTTTTTTTTACGTCATTTCAGTTGCATGTAATATGATTTCTTTGCACCTGGCAAATACAAGATTTCTATCACATGTTGGGAAAAAAATCATAAAAAATGGACCCAATTTTTTTTGCTAGAGCCTCTTCATCTTCATCATCTTCTAGTGTCTGGGTCTTAGAAGTCTCAGAAGTGGTCCTCTCAGACAGATCGGACACGGTAATAATTTGGGTCATCTCAGGCTCGTCGTTAAGATCGGGGCCAGGTCAAATACTGAATTATAAATCTTCCCGGCAAATGTGGTTTCGGACCAATCGTAATTACATTTCCGAGTAATCGTGGGCTGCATGTAAATCATCCAGAATGGACATGATATCGCACGTCTCTTTGGGTTTTTGTTGCGTGAGGAATGTTTTTTTTGTACTGGCAATGTGAAGATGATTCCGGTGCTCAAAAATGAGTCGCTTGAACGCGATTCCTCGAAGGATGTGTGACTATATTAAGAACAGGATACAGCTGAATGTCACCTGCATATAAACAGATCTTCTGATAAACCCAGCTGCACTTGTCACGAATGGTGTGGGGGCGTGGCTACACAGACCTTTCGGTGATTCACTTCCTTGTTTATGTTTTGTCACTCAGCTGTTTCTGCTTGTAATCAATGGGATATAAGAGGGTCGCGAGCAGTGCACTCATTGCTTCGCATTGTTACATGTCACACGTTATTTTAGAGGTGAGTGTTTGTGTATTTTGAGTGCTATTGTGGTTTGTGGAATGTTTTGTATGTAAGTCGCGATATGCGCACTGTTTATTTCAGTTAAACCAGTTAGCCTTTTTTCCGCCGTTATCGGTTTGTTTTACGTTGGTGTATTAATAAACCTGTTCAAAACGGATACATTGGCTCTGCACATGGCTTCACGCACTACACCTTGGACGGACCGTGACAGCACTACACAACAACCACATTGGATTTTGTACGTTTTATCCGTTACATGTATCAAACCTCGAAACCAGACACAAACAAATGTTTCAGATAATTACAAATGCCGAACCATTGCTTCTTTTGTGTGAAACTGTGGAAGCTAAAACATGTGGTGGCTCATGGGATTCTACTTAGCCTCCTGTGATTGGCCAGCGGAGGGCCTGGCAAGGCAGTGAACCAAATAGTTTTTTCACGTCAGGTCTCCCCCATATTTGGAGCACAGACACCCGTTTGTCGTTATTCCCCCAACCTGTTTTCCTGATCACTGTCCCTATTTGAGTTCCTTCTTCCCTAGCGTATCTTGTCCGTTATTATTTGGTTTCTGTACCTGTGTAACGTGGTTTCTGTATTCGTGTTGTAACTTCTGTTTTAGTTATCATCTTGTTTTTTTCCGTTGCCTCCTTGTGCCTGTTCGCTCCTCCTGTCTGCCGAGTTTCGGGTGTCCGACGCACGGTTGAGGTTCCTCAAAATGATTTATTAGGTTAAAATAAATCTCTGTGCTAAACCGTGCATTCAAAAGATTAGCAATCACGTTTTCAGAAACATTGTATTGAGAAAACAATGAATACATTTTGTTAACAGTACCATACATCCATTTATCATACCTCGTTTTGTCACGCAGTGTCTTATCTTTTAATTAATGGTTCAGTTCGGAGATGTTTGGGTACATGAGCACATATGTATTTATATACACATATACGCAGATGGCCTAAAATATTATAGGAAATGGACCTTGGAGGAATTGAAGAAGGTAGCCTGGTGGCATGATTTCCATACAGCTGGATGGCTGCCTAGTGATCCTGTGATGACACCAGGCTGAACTATGAGAAGACGAGAAGTCGGTGAAGGGAGTGTGAAGTATTTTCTTCTGCTGGCTATTACCTAGCTAACTAGCCAGAGTCCACCAGCTAACCACCTGCAGGACTACATTAACCAAGATGCATTTGGTTAGGGCAGCACCAGATATAACGTCACATGGCTGATCCGAAAATAAGATATTCAGAATTCAATACACGTTTTATCAAAAGCAATTTGAATAGACTGTGCTTCTGTTTGACAGAACCGAGTCGGACCAGAGCCACAGGATGTGCAGCAGAAAGGCAGCTGAATAAATAATACTTGACTATTATTTACTAAAGACCAGTTTGTCATGAAACATTGTGCCGGGCCTTTCACAAATACTACACCACACTAGTCAACATTGTTTGGAAGCAATTGTCTTTGGAATCGGTATTACGTCCACCCCCGGACAGATTTCCTCTAGATCTCCGTTGATTTAATTTCTTTAGCTATTTGACTTTTATTCGTATTCCTCCGCGGTGGGTAGTGTTCAGATATTGCAATTTCAAATAAACAGTACAAACAGGTGATGCTGAAGGAGGGTTTGCAGAAGGGGACAAGAAGAAAGGCTCAGTGTGTGATCGCCTGTGTCTGTTTGTGTGTCTGTTTGTGTGTGTGTGTGTGTCTGTTTGGAACCCAGCATGGACTTGTACCCAACATGGACTGGAACCCAGCATGGACTGGAACCCAGCATGGACTGGAACCCAGCATGGACTGATACCCACCATGGACTGGAACCCAGCATGGACTGGAACCCAACATGGACTGGAACCCAGCATGGGCGTTTGGAACTGTCTCCCGACGGTGATGACGGTTGTCCAGTAGTTTACTCAGAGATCCTTATTCCAGTCACGTAGGACAGTTTATTTCTGCTCCTTTTAGCATTCTCCCTTCAACCTCTTCATCAACCAGCTGATTTCCTACGGTCGACAGCTACTGGTGAGACGTTTCTTTGGTATGTTTGGCCCAGAAGTGGGTACCTCTCTGAGATACAGAAACCACTTAACCAGAAACCACTTAACCAGAAACACTTAACCATAAAACCAAAATTAGATAAAGTCACTTAGATAGAGGAAGACGCTGTCATCTCAGTCTGCCAGATAGAGGAAGACACTGTCATCTCAGTCTGCCAGATAGAGGAAGACACTGTCATCTCAGTCTGCCAGATAGAGGAAGACACTGTCATCTCAGTCTGCCAGATAGAGGAAGACACTGTCATCTCAGTCTGCCAGATAGAGGAAGACACTTTCATCTCAGTTTCTTGTTTTCCTGTTGTACCCATACCTTTAAATACTCTGCTACCCTTAACCTGACTACAGATGACGGTTCACTCCGATCTAAAACATTCATATTTATGCTGTTTGACGATATTCATACTGTTTCATTCCTTGTCACAAGGGGCAAGTTCACCCTGGTAGTAATTCCTGCTGTTCATATTGTTCCCAAGGCCGTCCTGTGAGTTAATTTGCATACTGGACCTGTGGAGCGTCTGCATAAACACGCCACTGCGGGTTCGATTGAATCAAGCTGTGTACGGACGGTACCGTGGCAACAGAACAGCCCGTCTGTGGGTCGGACACAGGCTTCCTGCTCAATCTCCGGACCACGTCTGAAGCTCTTTGTTCTGAAGCATCTGGTCTCTCTGTGGTCTCTCCTCCATATCAGGGCAGATCTCCCTCGGCCCATCCTGGCATCCCAACACAGTGGAACCAGTAGAACCAGGTACCCCTCGAAGTTAGGACAGAAGAGAAAAAAATAATATATATATATATTCAAACTATATAATACAATGACTTCACAGCTAGTATACAACTAAGCCTGGGACGTTTCTATTGGTCAGCCTTGCTACTTTCTATTTGCTAGCTTAGCAACATGAAGCAACGTTTGAGGACTGGGTTTAGTGAAGAAACATCTCCTATCTGATATCCGTTATTTCCCAGTGGGTCGATCTTGTCTCCTCCAGTTAAGCCCGTCTGGACGTCTGGGGGAGAACCGAACCCATTCCTCTACTGAGAGCCGGTCGGAGTCCATTCATCCTGTGGCGAACTGGCGCCGGTTATTGTGTGAGCGGGAGGAGTTGGACGACAAGTCAATCGCTTATTGTGACGGAGCAATAAAAGGGTCCTTTGTTAGCCGGCAGTTAATGTTACATCTGTCCACATGTGCGTGACACAGCCCTCCCCTCTACTGGCCCTCGTCTTCAACGCTCTCTCTCTCTCTCTCTCTCTCTCTTTCGCTCTCTCTCTCACTCTCTCTTTCTCTCTCTCTCTTTCGCTCTCTCTCTCTCTCTCTTTCGCTCTCTCTCTCTCTCTCTCTCTCCCTCTCTCTCTCTCTCTTTCGCTCTCTCTCTCTCTCTCTCTCTCTCTCTCCCTCTCTCTCTCTCTCTCTTTCTCTCTTTCTCTCTCCCTCCTGATTTCTTATTCTTTCTTCACCTGTCTTATAATCTCTGACTGATCTCTCTCTCTCTCCCCCTCGTCCTCTTACTCACTTCCTACATCAGCCCTCCACTGGCCCTCGTCTTCATCTCTCTCCCCCTCTTACTCACTTCCTGCCCTCCACTGGCCTCTCTTTCTTTGCCTCTCTGCTGCCACTTTCTTCCATCCATCATCCCCCTTCAATATATTTAATCTGGTCGTACACCTTGGGTCTCTTAAATCAGGATTCTCCATACCATTCACACACACACACACACACACACACACACACACACAGATGGATACAACTCTGTTAAGGTGGCATTTCTCTCTGAAGTGAGGTTGTTGTAAAAGGTCTATATAGTATATAGTGTATATAGTATATAGTGTATATAGTATATAGTGTATATATAGTATATAGTGTATATATAGTATATAGTGTATATAGTATATAGTGTATATAGTATATAGTGTATTTAGTATATAGTATATAGTGTATATAGTATATAGTTATCACCAAACAATTGAGCAGATATTGGACTCTTCTCCCACCAGCTGGAACACCTGTGTTTATGTCTCAGAGAGTGTGTGTGTGTCTGTGTGTGTCTGTGTGTGTGTGTGTCTGTGTGTGTGTGCGTGTGTGTGTCTGTGTGTGTGTGTGTGTGTGTGTGTGTGTGTGTGTGTGTGTGTGTGTGTGTGTGTGTGTGTGTGTGTGTGTGTGTGTGTGTGTGTGTGTGTGAGGGTTTCTGTGTGTGACAAAGTATGATGTAAACCTTGAGACATCCCCACAGGGGTAATTAATCAGACTGGGAAGGAACGAAATCAATCAAACGTCACACACACACACGTGGACGCACAAGCTTGGTCCTGGATATTAGAAGTGTAGTAAAACACACACGCTCACACGCACGAGGACACACAGACACACACAAACACACACAATCCCTACACACAGACACCTCTACACACACATGACCAGTGTGTGGGTCATGTGTGTGAGCGTGTGTGTGTTTTCATGTGTGTGTTCGTGTGTGTGTGTTTTACTACACTTCTAATATCCAGGACCAAGATTGTGCGTCCACGTGTGTGTGTGCGTGTGTGTTTCTCTATTCAACAGTTTTTGTGTGCATTCCTGTGCGTGTGTGTGTGTGCAGGGTTTTGTGTGTGTGTGTGTGTGTGTGTGCAGGGTTGTGTGTGTGTGTGCTAGTCTGTGTTTCTCTGTTCAACTGTTTTTGTGTGCATTCCCGCGCGTGTGCCATGTTGTGTGTGTGTGTGTGTGCAGGGTGTGTGTGTGTGTGTGTGTGTGTGCAGGGTTGTGTGTGTGTGTGTGTGTGCAGGGTTGTGTGTGTGTGTGTGTGTGTGTCTGTGTGCAGGGTGTGTGTGTGTGTGTGTGTGTGTCTGTGTGCAGGGTTGTGTGTGTGTGTGCAGGGTTGTGTGTGTGTGTGTGCAGGGTGTGTGTGTGTGTGTGTGTGTGTGTCTGTGTGCAGGGTTGTGTGTGTGTGTGTGTGCTTTGTGTCGGCAGGTGTGCTCGTGTGCTAGTCTGTGTTTCTTGATGATCATAGCTCCGGCGTTTTTGCACCATTCATTGGTGTTTGTATTCATCAAACAGAAACAACACGCTGGGCGTCGGTAGGAAACAGCCTTTGTGTTTGATTGGGTTATTTCCTCCAGGATCTAATGACCATATATCCTCATGACTGGAACTCGGTTCTCTCGGCGTTCCGTCACGTAAACAACCTCCCGGCCATTTGCAGGCACTCCACAATCCTTCACACGCCCCAGACGGCCTTCTGCTTCGTATACAAGTCACACTGAGAGCGGGTCAAAACAGGTCTGCCATGAACAGCGGGGCGTCGTGAAAACGAACGAAACGTTGTTAGAAGTTGTGAACTGAGATGTGCGATATCGCATTAGCGATTTACATTGACATTTGAGTCGTTCGGCAGACGTTCTGGCGTTGACGGCCGTCCAGTTAGCTCAAACCTTTCTAGACAGCCGGGTTGAGCAAACAAAACAAGTCGATAGTACCAAGTCAGAGCTATGCAAAGACTCGAAAAAGTGCAAGCCACAGTTCACCAAAATAAACTGTAGGTCTTAAATAATCTTAGATACTAATGAAATGAGTTCCCCCAGATACTTTCCAATTCTCCCTTTAAATGGTATCTGACTAACGTGCCTGCAGTATGTGTCGACTGCCAGGAGATAAAACACGAAGATCTCCCAAACAAAGCAAGCCCTCAACTCGGCTTGACGATAACGCCGCCTGTGTGAAGGCTCCCTTTGTGCGGAAAAGTCTCGCGCGGTCGTTTAACGTGGAGCGAGTTAATTTCCTCTATTATATCGTTTAACGTGGTGCGGGTTTGGCACAAAGCATGGCACGGGGTTGGCACTGTGGAGAGACAAAATCTGCTGTTCTGCAATATGTTTAATAAACAAGTCAGTTGCTTAACTTTACGTGAGACAACTAAAGTGTTTGGAAGTAAGTTAGGACATTTGTCTTTTAATTAATTTTCACAGTCTTGATTTCATCCGCCTTGGTGATTATTGTATAAGCTGTAAATGGATGAGAGAGCTGTCAAGTGTACACACAGCATACACACAGCACACACATTGCGTACACACAGCGTACACACAGCGTACACACAGCGTACACACAGCACACACACAGCGTACACACAGCATACACACAGCATACACACAGCACGCGTACACACAGCGTACACACAGCTTACACTCAGCATAAACATAGCGTACACACAGCATACACACAGCATAAACACAGCACACACACAGCATACACACAGCATACACACAGCGTACACACAGCGTACACACAGCATACACACAGCATACACACAGCATACACACAGCACACACACAGCGCACACACAGCGCACACACAGCGTACACACAGCGTACACACAGCATACACACAGCATGCAGACAGCATACACACACACACACATACACACTCATCAGACGTGTGAGCTGAGTGATGTGATTGGTTTTCTTGTTGCTTTCTCCCATTTACAAACTGCTCATTACTGTTTTTGTAGGCAGAGCATTTCAGGTCACCTTGGAGACATGGCATTGCTTTACTGTAGCATTTGATTAAGGAACCACTATGTCTACCCAAACAACCCGTAGCCCAACACTGGGCACAAACTGACATTACAGGCAGGAAAAGAAGTGGAAAAAACACACCTGTCACTTGGAAGTAATTCATGTAGTGAATAAGAGGCGGTCCAACTAACTTATCTTTAAAAATGGAACGTACGCAAAACATATTTAGCCGTTCGCAAAATAATACGGTTTTCTAGATGACGGGATCCCTTTGTTGGGAAGATTTAGGTGTCAAACCTCATCAAGAGTGAACTACAGTCTTCTCTTTTCTGTGACTGCTGAGTCCGTGTCCGAAGATCTATTAAAATGTCACAATGATTTTCTCTCTTTTTTTTACCGAACTCTCACTTTTAACGAGAGAGACAGAGAGAAAGCGAGACAGAGACAGATATATACCCAGAGGGGACTAGGGGCAGACACACTAGGCAATAATCACACTAGAAACACCTAGGCTGTTTAAACAAGAGACACGTCTTGTCGTTTCTATTGAATGACACTACATTTGTTAGACTGCAATACATGAATCACACAGCTCTTAGCGTGAGCCCTCTACTGTCACCCAGTGGATGAGAGAAAAAAATGACCCACATTTCCAAACCTTTCCCTGTAAATGTTTTATTGTCCCGGAGACGGTCACGTGATGTCAACTGATACCGAGACCAATTCCTCTCGCAGTTCTCAGTAGGCACTAAGTGGAGAATAAGAAGAGAAGTTAACATCAGACTCTGTTAGGGTATATCGTCGTTATACTTGCCTTTACACACTTGCCTTTACGCACTCGCCTTTACACACTCGCCTTTACGCGCTCGCCTTTACGTGCTCGCCTTTACGCGCTCGCCTTTACCCACTCGCCTTTACGCGCTCGCCTTTACGCGCTCGCCTTTACGCGCTCGCCTTTACCCACTCGCCTTTACGCACTCGCCTTTACGCACTCGCCTTTACGCGCTCGCCTTTACCCACTCGCCTTTACGCACTCGCCTTTACGCACTCGCCTTTACACACACGGACAATAAATAGAAACGAGGTAGAACAGACGGCCAAATCCCAGATGTTGGAACAATCAGAATGTGGACAGGATTGTAGAAACCAGATGTTTGGATTGGAGAGATGCTGAAACCAGATGTAAACAAGCATCTGATGAGGAGCTGCCAGTCTGCCAGTACTGACTGATTGCTGATGTATTCCAGTCTGCCAGTACTGACTGATTGCTGATGTATTCCAGTCTGCCACTACTGACTGATTGCTGATGTATTCCAGTCTGCCAGTACTGACTGATTGCTGATGTATTCCAGTCTGCCAGTACTGACTGATTGCTGATGTATTCCAGTCTGCCAGTACTGACTGATTGCTGATGTATTCCAGTCTGAGCATTAACTCGTAGCATAGTGACCTTTTTATTTTACATGAGTGTCAGACTTGGCCTATCCTGTGACACTGGTCAGTTAATTACGAATGAACAAATATGACAATATCAATCGTTTAGAGAGCGACGCTGAGTAGAAAAGAATAATCCAAAAACCCGAACGCAATGGGGCCATAATATCTTTTTAATCATTGACTAACCAGACTTAGTTTGTTGTGTTCTCTAATGTTATCAACATTCCTTGTACTTCCTTGTAATTGTGTGCTTGCTGATGTGCCGTGCAGGTCATGTTCCAGATCTGTAGTTCATTATTCAACGGCGTCGCCGATATTTGGATGTTTCCAACGGCGTCTGCAGCAGGCCGAAGTTGGTCCAGTCTGGAATCAAATATGCCAGTGCCGGACATGTTGCCAGATCTACACAGAACCACCCGGTGCCGTATGGGAAACTCTCACACCAAACCATGTCTTCCTGGCAAAAACCCGGAATTCAGCTGGACCTCCCCAGTCTCTCCGGCTGATGGACGACTGGTTCGTCCCGTTAAGTTCATATTTACGATGCGCGTTCGGCCCCGTCCACTTACATTTGTCTAATTGAAAGGCCATTATAAATAATGTTCTGATGACTGGGGAAATGGAGCCTCTGTTAAACTCTTTAAACTCTTAGCCGTGATGAATGAACGCCAGTTTCGCTGTGAGTACCAGATGCTGGTGAATTTATGTCTGTTTGTTGGCAAGTGTCTGAAAAGGCCATTTGACATCGGAGCTTTGGCAGGTGGTTTAATGGAGACGCCCGCCACCTATTTAGTGAGCCTTTGATCAAGCCCTAAAGCGGCGAGAGAGAAAGAAAGATGGAGGGGAAGAGAGAGGAAGAGAGAGTAAGAGGAAATGGATGATGGGGTTAAAGAGAGAGGCAGAACAGGGGTGAGGAAGAGGGGAGGGAGGAGGGACAGGGGAGAGGAAGAGGGGAGAGAGGAGGGACAGGGGTGAGGAAGAGTGGAGAGAGGAGGGACAGGGGTGAGGAAGAGGGGAGAGAGGAGGGGCAGGGGTGAGGAAGAAGGGAGAGAGGGGGTCAGGGGTGAGGAAGAGGGGAGAGAGGAGGGGCAGGGGTGAGGAAGAAGGGAGAGAGGAGGGGCAGGGTTGAGGAAGAAGGGAGAGAGGGGGGCAGGGGTGAGGAAGAGGGGAGAGAGAAGGTGGAAGCTAGAGGGTGGGGGAAGATGTCAAATTGCATCTTTTCATCTTTATTTGTATGTACCTGCACATATCTCACACACACAGACACGTACACACAAACCTTTGCTTATCTCTGAATCACAGTGTGCTACTTGCTGGGAGATTAGTCAGCTCCGGGAGGACGTGCCGACCGCTTGAGTGAATCTGAGCAACAAAGCCGTGCGGGCAGACTGACATACAGACTGATTTCCACAATGATTAGTGAATATGTCCCGAATACTTATTAGGAAGAAATAAAACACGTCGAAATGGAACATGGAGCGTCTGGCGCTGGTGCAGACAGGCAGGAGATAGGCCATGTGTAATTAATACATTTCATTAAGGGCTGATCTGTGATCTGTGTGCCCGGCTGCTGTACCTATGACGGCAGAAGCAATAAAGGCTCCGGCACAGGTCCGTGCCCACCAGTTAATTACCCGGCTCGTTGTTCCACGGGCCCTGGTGCGTTCTGGTCCTTCAGTGGCCCCGGAGACGCTGTGAGACGACCTGCGACCCGCTGTGCCTGATTGGTCGCATTCTGTCCGCAGTACGGACACGCATGGTTGAAGCACCAATCGGAGGAAGGTTCTGTTACCAGACGTGGCCTCCATCGACCGCGTAGATTGGTGTGCTTCCCAAGGGGGAGCTGTTGCCGGCTGGAGCATTGTTCCTCTCCAGGTTTCCTCCTAAATTCTGGCCTTTGCTGTGCATTCCTGTCTCGCTGGCGTCTGCACGAACCTTTTCGAGAGCCGCCGAGGTAAAGTGGGATTTATAAACGACACGCGATTGAAGTTGACCGGGCACATTACAGCTCCTCTCTCCGCCCATCACAGCGGCGTGGAATGAACACTAACCGTGCCGTTGCTCAAGTCCGTGACGCGTCTCCCTCGTGCCATTAACATCTATCTAGCTGTGAAGATGTGCCGCGACACTTCTCCAGTGCCACTAATGTCATCTATCTGTTCAGCCGATTCGGCCTGACGTCTCGTTCACGTGTGGGTGGATATTTCAGAGGGATGGCGCTCATTTCTCCATTACCCCTCCCCCCTGGCCCCACCCTCCCCACACACACTGGCTGTTTGGTCCTTATTAACCTTTCGTTCTCCTCAGGGGGGACTGGGACGGGTCTGGCCTGGTTCTTCTAACATTATACGTTTATCTGTCTGTGTCGACAGCAGGCAGGAATCTGAATATCTGAATATGCTGCTTGTATGTCCGTTTGTCTGTCTGTCTCTGTTGGTCTGTCTCTCTGTCTGTTTCTCTTTCTGTCTGTTTCTCTGTATGTCTCTGTTGGTCTGTCTGTTTCTCTGTGTCTGTTGGACTGTCTGTTTCTCTGTATGTCTCTGTTGGTCTGTCTGTTTCTCTGTGTCTGTTGGACTGTCTGTTTCTCTGTCTGTTTGTTTTTCTGTCTGTGTCTGTTGGACTGTCTGTTTCTCTGTCTGTTTGTTTCTATGTCTGTTTTTGTTGGACAGTCTGTCTCTGTCTTTGTCACTTTGTCACATCCTCTGTCTCCAAGCCTGTCTCTCAGCATCTCTCTGCCAGATGGCCGCGTATTGTATTGTATCTCAGCCCGCAGCGTTGAAGCGTACAGCTTGCTGGGAAAAACACAGGGCCCAAATAAACGAACAGATGAATGTGTGTGGGAATTGAACCCAAGCCCAAATTGGATTCACTGCAGCCAGGCCCCTGCACACATAGCTTTCAGATTGATGGTGTTCCCTAACGGTCAGCTGGGCACCCTAACCGCCGCAGCCAGAACCGGGCGCTGGGCATGAATCGTGCCAGCCTAAACCACACCGCGTTGGCATGGACATTTGCCTTTCCTCGTCGATTTCAGCGGGGTTCCAGCCATTCTAGTCGGCGTGGCAACACGCTGTCTCATCGCGACCTGATTCGTTTGGAAGTTTTTACCTCGTGTCAAATTCTAAAGTTGGGGTTAGTGGCTGTTTTTATTCCCCGGTTTAGAAAACATCCAAATCCGTTGCAGCTAAAGTAGCTCACGGCGTGTTTTTTACTATCATTGTGTTCATGTTTTTTCGGTAATTAAATTCTTAATTAAATGACAGTCATTGTCAGTCAAGCTGTCTACATAATCCATAATGACAATCGACAATTTTTTTCCTTTCCGATATTCAGTTTTTTCGCAATGCGTTCTCGTCGCCGTGACGGCTGATTGGAGCCCTGAGCGGAAAAAACGATGTGACATGTCATGTAAACGTCCGTTCTGCTCACTGATTGAACACAACGCGTACGATAAGTCGCATAAAACAGGAAGCTCCTGCAAATGCTTACGGGACACGCCCGGGTCGTGACAAACTGATGAACCCACGGGCAACGTTGCGCTTGAATTCTGATTCTGTGAGGGTTTCCCCAGACGTCCCGGTTGTGCGTTTCACTGTTCCCCTACTGCATTCTGGGAGTTTTATCCGCCATTGCGGTTGTCGTGTCTCTCTGCATTGACAGTATCTTCTGAAGGTCCTCTCTTCCCGCACCTTCTCTCCTTTCATCCTTTAATTTCAAAACGGGTTTAGCAATTCCAAGGTCCAGTGCCTCGCTGGCAAATGATACAATAGGCCGTTCAATCGGAGTCTATGTAAAAGACTCGTTCTACATTTGGACCATTTACCAGACGATTATCGGGAGCAGCTTACAGGAGCAATTAGGGTTAAGTGCCTTGCTCAAGGGCACAATTACATTTTTTATCATGTTAGCTTTCATCTTCACGTTACTGGTCCAATACTCTAATAGCTAATCCGCCGGCGAGATGGGCTTTGTGCGCCAGCGAGGTGAACTATGTGGTTTCTTCGCTGAGATTAGCAGTTTGCTCTCTGGTAGCCGTGTGGAACCTTGTAATTTCCGAATCAGGCCTACATTTTTCGTAGTACATTGTGTTGACCTGACAACTAAATTATTATAATCCTGTATTCACAGATCATATCTCTTGGAGGAAATTGGCTCTCCATCTTTGGGTTTTGTGCGAAGACTTTCCTAATTGATAATTGGGGGTCCAGACACTGATTCACCCCAACCTAACCACCCCTAACCCTAACCCCTCCTGACTTTCACTCTCTCTTTCTCACTCTCTCTCTATTTTTGTCTCACTTTCTCCCCTTTTCTCTCTCTGTGTCCGTTTCCCTAAAGCTTTAGGAGATACGGTCGGGTTTATTTCTTTCCGTTACACCTCCACAGTCACGAAAGAGTAACAGCAGTAAAATCTATGTTTGACGGTCAATTTTCTTAATGTATTGAACAAATAACTTTGGCAAATAGAAGCTTTTTTAGCGTTTCAGCGTTATTACTCTCTCTATCTCTCCCTGTAGATCTCACCCCCTTTTTGTCTTTCTCTATTTCTCTATTATTTTATTGGATTAAATCCAACAGGACGTCTCAACACAGTCTCCTTACTGGTTAGACATTCAGAGCTGGACACCGCAATGTACCGCCTAAATCAGTCAGCAAAAAATTTAGAACGGTTAACCGGCAGTAAATTGGGACAGAAGCTGTTGCAGCGCTAATTGTGCAATATGAATGGCAAAGTCACCTCTCATTGCGGTCGGTTTTGCATATTTCGCTGTTGAGGATGTTCAAGTCAAGACAAATTGTGAAAGCATCAAGTTAACCTACAGGCTGCATAGAGAGTGCTTGAAAAGATGATTACAAAATCATATAATTGTGTGCGCGGATATTAGCTTTCATGGATTGTAGAATGGAATTGTGTGTTTGAGAGATGGTCAACACAACGGTATTCTCCTATATAAATGCTAAAGGGTTGGAGATAAGTCAATTACTGAAGCGTTAAAATACGCTGCCATCTCAAATGAAGGAAACCAGTTGGTTGAAATAGCCTTTGGCAGCGTTTTCATTTCAACAGATTGATTTTAAATGCAGTATTACGTAACTGAAGTAGGTTCTGTACAACGTCCACTGAAGCTAGCTAATGGAAACGCGGCCATCAGACTTAGTGTGGCATATAAATGAAATGGTAACACAATCTCAGCGCCATTAGATTATCTGTGAGATGTGGAGTGGTAATGTGATAGCATGTCTCGTTTACACAAGACACTCAAGCCCCAAATAACGTGATTAAGTAGGAGACCAATTTGCGTGAGGCGGGCTTGGGTGTAAATTGGTTTGTGGATGGTTCTCCAATCTCTCATCGATCGCTTTCGTACAGTTTTGCGGACAGTATTACACCTGTTTTTTGTCAAATGATTTTCTAACCAGGCGTAATGAAAGTATTTATTGCACAGTCAACTAATATGATTTTCCTGGATCATTATTTCATATTTTACAGATTGCCTACATAGAAAGAATCTGAACCGTTTAATATAACCGTTGACAATGAATTATCTCCTTGGTTTAACTGGTAGCCGTTGTTACGATACACAGAAAGTGTTGTTAAACCCAGAAGTTTGAGTTCATTTATTGGTGGAAGAAAACCCAATCTCACAGCCACAGAGGGGTATAAATGACGCTGTTTGACGATCAGTCATCTCCAGTTATTAAACAAGAACATTTTTAAAATGAAGCACTCTGATGTTTTGGCGGTGGTATGGGTCTATCGCTCTCTGTGGAAGTCATTCTCAACTTCTCTGTTTCACAAACACACACACGTGCGCGCACACACGCACACACACACACACGCACGTGCAAAGCCCGGTGGTCAAACACTTCTCAGTCGTCTCGGTTTGCTCGACTATTGCGCTCACTCCTATTTAAACCACATATTGGCGTAAACATTATAATATCATTCATTATTTGTTGCGTTAAGTGTTGTATCACAGGCCTGCATACTAAGCAGTTTGTCCCCTTGATCAAATGCGCTAGAGAATAAAGTGGCAGAACACTTTAGATTGGTTTGGGCCTACAAATATATTCTGCCAGTTGTTGTGGTGTTGGGAGGTTTATGGTCGGTGACTCACCCTCGTGGACTTGGAAAAGGTCCAGCTCTGTTCCTACTGCACAACAAATTATGCTTTTAACACAATTCACTGCTTTTTAAACAGAGAGTTAAAGAGTGACATTTGTGATTTATCTCGTTTAGGTTTCAGTTAGGGTTCCGGGTTACAATTACCCTTAGCTTTCTTGGCATAAAGTGTTGGATATGGGGTTAAGTGTATGATTAGGCTAAGTGGTCAGGTTTAGGCAAAGTGGTTAGGTTTAGGCTAAGTGGTCAGGTTTAGGCTAAGTGGTCAGGTTTAGGCTAAGTGGTTAGGTTTAGGCTAAGTGGTCAGGTTTAGGCTAAGTGGTTAGGTTTAGGCTAAGTGGTCAGGTTTAGGCTAAGTGGTCAGGTTTAGGCTAAGTGGTTAGGTTTAGGCTAAGTGGTTAGGTTTAGGCTAAGTGGTTAGGTTTAGGCTAAGTGGTCAGGTTTAGGCTAAGTGGTTAGGTTTAGGCTAAGTGGTCAGGTTTAGGCTAAGTGGTCAGGTTTAGGCTAAGTGGTTAGGTTTAGGCTAAGTGGTTAGGTTTAGGCTAAGTGGTTAGGTTTAGGCTAAGTGGTCAGGTTTAGGCTAAGTGGTCAGGTTTAGGCTAAGTGGTTAGGTTTAGGCTAAGTGGTTAGGTTTAGGCTAAGTGGTCAGGTTTAGGCTAAGTGGTTAGGTTTAGGCTAAGTGGTCAGGTTTAGGCTAAGTGGTTAGGTTTAGGCTAAGTGGTTAGGTTTAGGCTAAGTGGTCAGGTTTAGGCTAAGTGGTTAGGTTTAGGCTAAGTGGTCAGGTTTAGGCTAGGTTGTTAGGTTTAGGCTAAGTGGTCAGGTTTAGGCTAAGTG